>ML781016.1:136883-163765 GCA_009831015.1 Picea engelmannii | reverse complement strand
CTGAAGGCGCGATCATATCATGAATTCAATGCTTGACGTTGAGGAGCTTCTCTATCAGGATGGGCTATCAGTCTGCCTCAATCAAATCTGTCCTCTGCTCCCCTGTCATACGCCTCCTTAATTCAGCATGGCTCATGCCAGGGGGTAGCTGCGCCCTTTGAATGTTGAACTGGCATGTGCAGGTTCCTCTGGTGAGTTGGAGACTTGGCGTGGATTTCTTGAAGAGAATCAGTACAAGGGACCCTCCTGGGTAAATTTCACCCGGGACCTCCATACTCTGCAATAAATGGGTGATGCGAGGCTTCACCCACCCTCTTTCTCCTTTTCTGCTGAGCCGAAGCGGCTCTTTAGATCCCCGAGTGGAATCCCTGATGAAAACCCGACCCAGTCCACAGGTCTCTTCTTCTTTCCTCACAGTCTCCTGTTCTTCACTGTGACTTTTCCCCGACTCTGTATCGGGTTTCGGGGTTTCATGTTCCCCGTTGTCAAGAGTTCTTGACCCTTTGAACTCCCGATCACCGATTCTCCGATGAGCGCTCTTTTTCCCTTAGCCCATATGAGCTATACAATGGTCCATGTGACCTGCTACCATATGACCGCAGCCATATAGCTTTCCATCGGGGTTTCGGGGTTTGCGACATCAATGTGCACGCATCCTCCGAACTCACGATTCTCCGATAAGCTTGACCTCCACCCAGTTGACAACTGGCTCCTGCACTATGGTGCTCCTCTCGGTCCCACCATGACTGACAACTGTTCCCCATCGGTCGGGGTTTCACGGATCGCAATTTTGAAGTGCACGAATCACTCGTCCCCGGGATCCCCGATATCCCGATGGATTCAACTCCGATGGACGCTTCCCTGTCGGGACCCTCCCAGATAACGTTGATCTCCTGCCACGCGTCCTTTCCAGATGGACGATCCCTATTAACTCTCGAGGATTTGGGACTTTCGTTGTCTTGTTTCTATTTGTTGTCCCGAGACAATAAATATCACTAACAGGTTGGACATGGATGACTGGGCGGTGAGGTGGTGACAAAAAAATACGCTATGCATAGGATGCACAAGGTCCCACAGTTCTCTCTACTGTTGGGTTGTTATATTATTTGCAATCAAAGTCGAGGTGGATTGTCTGACACTCTAAGTTGATGGTTGAGGTGGTTTGACTAGGTAAATACGAAGTCGAGGTGGATGGACAACAAGTCGAGGGATGAGGTTATTCGATTAGGTAAAGTTGAAGTTGAAGGTCGAGGCAGTTCGACATGGTAAATGCATCGAAAACAATTCAAAGAGGTCAACCAACAAGAGGTCGACAAGCATGGATGTGGCAACCAATTGAAGACCGAATGAAGGCCGATTGGTATTCGAAGGTAATTCGACTTGGTAGTCAATTGTAAGAGAATCCTGAGATTCGCGGGATTTTTAGCCAATGATATGCATGGATCTGTAACCATTTTTGTGTGCCTTTTCTTTAGGGTTTTTCCTACTGTAAATACTATAAATAAGGCATGTTGTAAGGCCTTAAAGGCTAATCAATGCATCTTGAATCTTTAGATGATGAATGGATAATCACCAAGAGTTTGTAATTTAGAGGTTGATGGTCATATAGATGTAAGTCGAATTGGCTACATGGTTTATCTTGCATAAGTAAGAGGTTATGATGCCGATTGTGTCTTAGGTCATGTAACATTTACTCTGAATGAATAAGACAACAAAGAGCAAAATCCTCAAGTAATGCTGGTTTTCCCGATTTGGGTTTCCAGGGTAAAATCTCTGTGTATTGTATGCTTGCCGTGTTATTTACTTTCTTGATTAAGTCTTTCTTCCTCTCTTCTGCTAGGTTTAACATGTAAGTGTGTCTCATTTCCTAACATGTGGTATCAAATCTTGGCTTAATATCCTTGTATCTGAGCTAAACCCTAGGTACAATAAGAGTCATACGTTAGAAATATTTAAAGATTGTGCTAATGATTGTGTTAAAGAATGGCGAGCAGTTCGAGAATAGTGATCGAAAAATTCAATGGCCATAATTTTGAGCTTTGGAAGCTTAAAATTGAATATCTACTTGTAGATTGAGAAAAATGGACATCAGTTTGTCCAGGTACCATGCTGATAGGCATGTCAATGGAAGAATGGGAGAAACTTGAGAGAAGAGCAAGTAATACAATTCGACTTTATCTTACATATGAGGTGCTGCTGAATGTCTCAGGTGAAGATTCGGCCAAGAAACCGTGGGACACGTTGGGAAGCTTGTATCAGTCGAAATCCCTGGTAAAAAAGCTATTTCTCAGAAATAAATTGTATCTTCTGGGAATGAGTGATGGCAGTTTGGTGACTGAGCATTTAAATGTGTTTAATACCATTATAGGCCAGTTATCTTATGTGGATATTAAAATCACTAAGGAGGAAAAATGTATAAGCCTATTATGTTCTTTGCTAGACTCCTGAGATAGCTTAGTTGTGGCTATAGGGAGTAATGCAACCACATTAGCACTAGAAGATGTGGTTGCATCTCTACTGTCAGAAGAAATGATAATGAAGAACATGGAAGGATCGACCAAATATGATTTAGTGGTGAGAGGTCTACCAGTTGACAGAGATAAAGGAAAATTCTCTAGTAGAAATTCTAAGTTGAAGGGTAGATCTAAATCCCTGGTTTAGTCGACAAGAAGATGCTGGAAATGTGGTAAATCCATGCATTACAAAAAAGACTGCAAGTTAAGGGAGATGGAATTTTGTACAAGATCCGATGAGAAGCAGTCGACTGAGAGAAAGACAACTCGATAAAAGGGAGGCGATGTGTACCTGACATCGACCAGTACATAGTCAGATCAAGATGTTTGGTTTATCAACTCAGGAGAATCATATCATATTACACCACATAGAGAATGGTTCTATGAATATGAACGATATGAAGGAGGAGAAGTTTTCTTGGGGGACAACTCAACAACTAGAATGGTCGGACGGGGAGGAGTTCGACTGATACTTCAGTATGGGAGGAGTAGAACCCTTCCAGGCGTGCTACACATTCCGGGTTTGGCAAGAAAAATGATATATGTTAGCAAGATGAATGATGCTGGAGTGAAAACTCTATTTTAGAAGGATCCATGCAAGATGGTAAGAGGTGCGATGGTATTAATGAAAGGAGTTTGGATTGGAACCCTATAAAAGTTTCTAGGGAGTGTAGAATCGACTGGATGCAACAAAATCACTGTTCCTGAAGTCAAATCAACTTTGACTCAACTCGACTCAACTTAGGCTGAGTCGATTCAAAACAACTCGAAAAGTCATCATAAAGTTGACCTGACCATGCTATGGCATGAGAGGATGTGACACATTGGAGAACAAAGACTTCAAGCTATGCACAATAAAGGTATGGTCAAAGAATTTCATGAATGTAATTTAGAAGTCTAATTTTGTGAACATTGTATATATGGAAAACAAAGTTGGGTGGGGTTCCCATCTGGAGCGACAAGGCAAATGGGATTCTAGAGCTGGCTCATAGTGATGTGTTTGGCCCTGTTACAGTGCCTTCACTTGGTGGATCCCTGTATTATGTCTCCTTCATAGATGATTTTTCTAGGAAGACAAGGATATATTTCCTAAGGAAGAAATCATAGGTTTTCGATAAATTCAAAGAGTTTAAATCTCTTGTAGAAAACCAGGCAGATAAGAAGATTAAGGTACTGAGAACTGATAACGATGGTGAATTCCGTGGAAAAGAATTTGATTAGTTCTGCAAGTAGTGTGGCACAACATGCTAAACTACCACACCATATACCTCACAACAAAATGGAGCTTCCGAGAGAATGAATAGAACATTGATGGACAAGGCAAGGAACATGCTCAATGGTTTTGGGTTGCACAAGAATTCTGGGTGGAGGTAGTCGACACTGAAAAATATCTATTGAATATGTCTCCTTCGTTGGCACTAGTCGAAACAACTCCAAATGAGGTATGGTCAGGTAAGAATCCTTTGGTTTCACATCTCGAAGTATTCGACTGTGATGAATTTGTGCATGTTCCCAAGGAAAGGAGGATCAAGCTTGACAAGAAGGAAATCAGATGTATTTTCATTGGATACAAAAAAGGAATGAAAGGATATAAGCTTTGGGATCTTGCATCAAGGAAAAAAATGTACAGTCGAGATGTGGTCTTCATAGAAGTTGGAAGTAAGACCGAGCCTGAAGAAAATTTTCAAACCAAGAATAATCTTAAGATGGTGGGGTTTGAACTGAAGAATGAA
Organism: Picea engelmannii; assembly: GCA_009831015.1. Lineage (NCBI taxonomy): Eukaryota > Viridiplantae > Streptophyta > Pinopsida > Pinales > Pinaceae > Picea > Picea engelmannii. The sequence goes on along the minus strand of ML781016.1, from coordinate 159,519 downwards.
GAATATGATTCAGATGAGTCGAATGACTTATAGGAAGGGGTGGAAAAACCGACTCTGGTTGTAAGGAGGTTTGAAAGAGTAAGAAAGGTATATTCCACCCAACTTCCATTCCACATTCGTGTTAACTACCACTGAAAATTAGCTCAATTCGGTCGGGGAGGCAGTCGACTCAACAGAGGGAAAAGTTTGGAAGGATGCCATGTTCGAAGAGATGGAATCCTTGCACAAGAATGAGACATGGGACTTAGTGAAGTTGCCTAATGGAATAAATCCTATCAGTAGAAAATGGATATTCAAGAAGCCAATGAATACAACAGATCAAGTCGATAAATTCAAAGCTCGAGTGGTAGCGAAAGGATATTCCCAAGTAAAAGGAGTCGACTTCAGTGATATTTTTTCCCCTGTTGAAAAATTAAATTTCATTATAGTACTAATGTCTTTGGATGCAACATTTGATCTGGAAATAGAAAAGATGGATGTGAAGAAAATGTTCCTACATGGGGACCTGAAAGAGGAAATCTACATGAAACAACCCAAGGATTTGTAGTAAAGTGAAAGAAATATTTGGTGTGTAAACTTAAAAGATACCTTTATGGTCTAAAGAAATCACAAAGGATGTGGTACTAAAAGTTCGACACATACATACTTAGTTTGGAATTTGTGAGAAACAAAACTGATCACTACATATATTCCAAAGAAGAAGGTGGGTGTTTCATACATGTAGCTTTGTATGTTGATGACATGTTGCTGATTGGAAACAACATGGACACAATAAAGGAGGTGAAGCAACAACTATCCTCCAAGTTTTACATGAAGGATATCGGTGCAGCTAACTTCATTCTAGGAATGGAGATTAAGAGAGATAGAGCAACTAGAAAGCTCTGGTTGAACCAAACAAAGTATATTGAAACAATTTTGAAATGTGTCAACATGAAAGATTGCAAAATGGTGAAGGTGCCAATGCTCATGGGAGCAAGGCTAACTGCTGAACAGTGTCGAAAGACATAAAAAGAAATAGAGGACATGGCACATGTTCCCTATGCAAGTGCCGCGGGTATTCTAATGTATGCGATGGTATGCACTTGACGAGACATTGCCCATATAGTGGGAGTGTTGAGCAGATACATGTCGACACCTGGGAAGGAGCACTGGACAACTGTCAAGAGAGTATTCAGGTATTTGTGTGGCACAAAATATTATGCTATATTCTACCAAGGAAAACCTAGAGGTGATAGTGAATTAAATGTACATGGCTTTGTCGATGCTGACTGGTATGGATATCTAGATCAACTAGTGGATATGTCTTCAAGATGTTCGGTGGAGCAATCAGCTGGATGAGTAAGCGAGAGGTGGTCATAGCCTTGTCAAAAATAGAATCTGAATAAATGACAACCACTCATGGAAGAAAAGAAACAATATGGCTGCAAAGACTATGTTCAAGAATTGGGTTTGAGTAGAGATCCATGAATATAAGTTGCAAGAGTAAAAGAACAATATTTTTGGAAAAGAACCCAACTTATCATTCGAAGACTAATCACATTGATGTACAATACCATTTCGTGAGAGACATGGTGGAAAGCAACAAGGTGTTGCTGGAGAAAGTAGGCACATTGGAAAACATAGCTCGTTGACCAAGTCTATGAGTGTATTGAAGTTCTCTTCGTGTAGAGAGGCAATGGGAATTGCTGCCTTGGGTTTGTGAATGAAATTTCAAAGGTATCCCAGTTTCATCAAAGAAGACAACAAGTGGGAGAATGATGGGTTGTTATATTATTTGCAGTGAAATTCGAGGTGGATCGACTAACAATCGAAGTTGAATGTCGAGGTGGTTCGACCGGGTAAAGACAAAGTCAAGGTGGATTGACAACAAGTTGAAGGTCGAGGTTAGTCAACCAGGTAAAGTTGAATTCGAAGGTCAAGGCGGTTCAACATGGTAAAGGCATATACAACAAGTCAAAGAGGTCAACCAACAAGAGGTCATTAAGTGGGTGTGTGGAGACAAACTGAAGATCGAATGAAGCCCAACTGGTATTCGACGATAATCCGAATTGGTAGTCGACTGTAGCAGAATCTCGAGATTCGCGGGATTTGAAGGTAGTGATCTGCATGGATCTGTAACCGTTTTTGGGTGCCTTTTCTTTAAGGTTTTTCTTGTTGTAAAGCCTATAAATAAGGTGTGTTGTAAGGCCGCAAAGGATAATCAATGAATCTTGAATCTTTATATGATGAATGGCTAATCGCCAAGAGTCTATACTTTAGAGGTTGTTGGTCATGTAGATGTAAGCTGAATTGGCTACAGGGTTGTTTTTGCATAAGAATGAGGGTATGATGTAACCTTAGGTTAGAAATGTAACCTTAGGTGTGGACAAAGGTTAGACATGTAACCTTTTATTCTGAATGAATAAGACAACAAGGAGAATAACTCTCAAGGAATGTTGGTTTTCCTGGTTTGGGTTTCCAGGGTAAAATCTCTATGTACTGTGTGCTTGCTGTGTCATTTACTTTCTTAAGAAAATATTTCTTCCTCTCTTCGGCTAGGTTTAGCGTGGAAGTGTGTCTCATTTCCTAACATCTACTTCACAGAAAAATAATACGGGGATTCCATTTTTTTATAAAATTGATAAGAGTACCCTCCCACAATACATGTGGGAAAAGTAAGATGAATTTGCAAATCAAGGGCCAAGAATTCACGTGGAAGAATAGATCAATGCTTGCTAAGTCCCTATCTTATGCAGGGCATAACTTGAGATCCTGATGTACAAATCAAGCAAATGAGAGCTCACTAGAAAGCTATATTTGTGAGTAATAACCTAGAAATAATTTCCATAGTTGGAATGATCTAGGAGGCTCCCCAAGCTCAGAAAATGCTCAAAAATGAAAGTTCTCAGAATTGAGTGAAACCAATTACATTGTGATAGGCTCTTCGCACTGATTCCGACCATATATTTACTTTCTCAAATGGGCTAAGTATGCGAAAGTTATCGCACTTTCACCATTTTTTCAAAAAACAAAAAAGTCAAAGGTCAACTGACAAAAAGTCAATGATGACGTGAGCATGAAATGACCAAATATAATTAATGATGCTGATGTGATGGATACATGTGGCAGCACTGCAGCAGTTGGTTGGGCAGATGACTGATCCAATCAGAATTGGACATGTGGCATGTGATTTGGGCAAATGTGGTGGTGCCACATGGCACCCAGTCAATAGTTGAATTGGCAAGTTTCAAAATTGTTGGGGTCCATGGGTTTGGAACCGGAAAACGATAACATAGCCCAAATGCCTTGAAGAATGGTCCAACACAAACACTCCCATTATATTACTTATTAAATGCAACACATTTAAATTAATATAAAGTGCAATGTTATGTATGGCGCATAAGGAAGGGGGCTGGGGCTAAGCCCCAGCTCGTGGTCACTTTTCATCCCATGTAACCTGGAGCGCGGGTGCCACACATCTAAAAACTAGTGCGAAGGTTTAAACTATGGACCAACGGTCCCATGCCATGTGCCCAAAGATCATGGGCTAGCACGATTTAAGGGCCAACGCTTAGCCCTTTGGGCTAGTGCTTGGCCAATTTTAGATTTCATATGACCCTATATTGAGGGCACGCGCCATCCTTTTGGGGCTTAGCCCATATATTAATGTTTAAAAGTGGGTTTTTACCCTGTTAATGTAATTTTAAATGATTTTTGCGTGATATTATGACCAAAATTGGTTTTTTTAGGGATATCTTCGCCATTTGGAGGGGGATTTGATCCCAGAAAGAGGCCAGATATTCAGGGGAAGTTGGGCTTCCTCATATGAGCATGAAAAATATATAAACCAATATTTTTGAATCTTTGAGGAAAACTTTTGATGTAGGGATTTGAAGGAGCAACTTGTAAGTTTTGGCCTTTTCTCATGTTTTGAGGGGCATTTTTGCCATGTTTTTGAGAGGAGTTTGATGATGCATGTATGAATCTGAGCAAGGAGGTCTTGCAAAAGATATCTGAAACATGTAATGTAACATCAAAGATCCTATTTAAGAAAACTTTGAGCATTTTAAAGAGCAATAAATAGGTCCTCCACTTGGAAGCGGGCTCAGAGACATAGCCAACGATTGGTGAACTCCGTTAACAAGTTCTTGTCTCTATTTCTCTTTCTATTTTTCTCTTCATTTACATCATGGTTATCAATGGCTGATCTCTTTAATCATTAATAAGCATCAAGTAAAAGTCACATTTGATATTCCACAACTAGTTAATGAGTTTATGTATTTCACATTCTTATCGATCCGATGCATAAAGTACATTAAACTAACTTGCAATTTATCAGTAATACCTTCATTTTTGGATCATGGAATGACAACTATCGTGCCCTAAAAATCAAAACATAGTCGTGACTATTTTGGTGGTTAACATTGTGCCCTAGTAAGTGGTCTTCTTTGGGAATGGGTTTTCTATTGGGAAATCCCTTAATGAGCCATCATACTGCTCCTGACCATACTTACCACTTTCCATCATTATTTCCCTCCATTTCCTTATCTCTTGGGATTTTAGGGTATATTGACCCAAGAAGGGGTTGTCCCTCATTCTATGGGAAGAAGGGGCTAAAGGCCCAGAGGGGTTGGTGTTGGGTAAAAGATGAAATCCTTATATAAACCTTCCATATGCTTCTCCCAGGGATCACCCAAGAAAGCAATGAAACACTTATCTTTGAATAAATGGGACCCACAATATAATAAATAAATGCTTAAAAGGTTAGTTGAAGGATATGAGGTCTCATCACGAGCTAACCTATCACGTCCATGGATATCTAGTGGCATGAAATTGTCATCATCCGGTCACCAAACCAGGGCAATGGCTCTCAATTATATGGCTAGGAGAAAGGGGGTCTCATCACGAGCCAACCTTCTCATTTCCATTAGGTGTTTGTGGGTGACATTGCCACCACCTGGTCACCATGCCAGGGTAGTGACCTTCAATCTCTCCTTATGCTATTATGAAATAAAATAGAAAGAAATAAAGATAAAAGGCAACTGATGGGCTTGGAAAAAGTACATTGTGGACAAAGGTGCCACACACCCTCTACAAAGGCACCCATGAATGAGACACTATGACCCATAGTATGCCATGATCCCTATGCCCATTAAGTCTTGATCCCATCCACCTCATTCAATTTACATGGATTAGAGAGGGACCTCTTGGAATCTCTCCTTGACCTAGGGAAAGATCTACCCAATATGACACCTCGTCAACCCTCCCATACTTAAGCTTGACAAGTCGCATAATGTCTTTGAGCTGTTAATTGTTTGATATGGTGATATTTGATGCACATTCTTGGATGGCCTATTTATTGATTGGATTAACTTATCGTGATGTTATGACTTGATATCCTTGGAGGGCGTGTTCGTATTTCTTTGCAGAACCTAGTTGGTGGAATTTTTTGGGAGAACAAGCCTAGCTTGGGCTTCCATGGGGATACAATCCCACAGGTTGGATGCCAGATGCTCGCATGCCAGATGAGAGAGATCAAACTTTGATGACCTCGATGATGACTTGGACAACCTAGCCCACCCCCTACTTTCCAAACGATTTTCCCACGAGGGGAAAAGCGTTCCACTTTTGAGCTTGACGTCATGATCTTGGGGGCTAGGGCATGGCAGTGAGGTGCCACTCTTTGACACATGGACGTTTGAGGAGGAGAAGGGTGTTCACCATGATATGAGTGCCTATATGCTTGACACTTGACCTTTGGAGGCCCATCCATGCTTCTCCAACACCAACAAGTTCCTCAAAGTGGAAAAACGTCCCCTAAAGGGATGACATCCTCCTAAATTAGGGTTTTATTTGTGCAAAAAGTGAAATTTTAAGTGAATTGTTTAATAATATTTTGTTAAGGGGGAAATATTAGGGTTGTTGACCCCTAATGCTGTGTTTTACTCATTAATTTATGGACAAACTATGTTAGCTACTTTTAGTATAATTAGAGATCATAAGATCTCATTTTGAATCATAACTCTCCCTCTTGTGAGAGGATATGGTCTGAAATTTTCGGCCCTCTTGTCTATTTTATCTCTTGTGCACTTGTTTATGGCTATGTTATGAATGGTTGATGGAGGAAGGCCTAATGATAGCTTTGGATGATGCTTTCTAGTTCTTGTGGTGAATTGTCTTAGCATTTCTCTTGATCTTGGTATGGTTTTTACTCTCTTGCTATCATTTATTTCAAGTAAAGTATTTTTATGCTAGGATATAGGTGGAAAGTATAAGGGAATATACCCCCACCATATCCTTCATCATTTTATTTGCTTCATCTCATTGATTAAGGGTTCGTTAAGAGAAGTATAAGGGCATACACCCTCTTAGCTTAGACCCTAGCTTAGAGAAACTTTCCTTGGGAAGTAAAAGGGATTAAACCCCCGAGGAGGTAGCTTCTATAAGCTCCTTTTGACTCCATTAACCCAATAGTAAAGGCACTAGTCATTGATTTGTTGCATTGGAGAAATAAAATATTGCATTGGGAAACGCGATTTTCGATCATTTTTACTTCTTGCAAAGTGGATTGTATTCCTTGTGCCTTGGGAACCTCACAATCACCAGGGAATCCCCATCTAGGGGATACTTATTGATTTTGTTACAAAATTTCATATTCAGCCATTAGGGGTTCATAAACCCTAACTTACTTTCTTGAATAACTCTCTTATCAACCATTGGATTTTTCTCAAAGTTTGCACACTTGTTCTCTTTGGTCCAACAGACATTTTGGAAAAGTTTGAGGAGATTTTAGTTGCTAATTTTCTTGCTGTATCACATTGAATGTTACAGCCATAAGGCTGATATAATTTGCGGCAGACAAGTCTTTACAACAACCTTATCTTTTATGCTAAGAGTACTGGTTTTTCATCTTCAGTTTAGCTAATCATTCACTAGTTTTTCTCTTGCATTTTCTACTTGATCTTTAGCATTCATTGAGTAGATTTTAATATCATTTTCTTTCCGATATAAACTGTTATGTATTGCAGCAAATTAGGGACAACAATCTTAACTTGGTGATCCAACTAACATATATTGTTGCAAAGTGTTTTTTCTTGTGTCTCAAGCAGGTACAATAATTCAAAGAAGTATTATACTTGTGGGGCAAAAATCACTTGATTTACAAGGTGTCTCTTTCCACCTTTCACTCCACTTAGATTTGACCTATAGGGGATTCACTTCCATCCATATTCATATCCATCTCAATCCCCCTAGGGTCACCGAGATCGCCTCCCTAGAGTGACCTAGTCACCCTTGAAGTGCGGGACCTACATCGAGGTGACATTGGGTGTAGGATTCCCAAGTTGTAGCACTTTCCTTGTGGTTGGGTCGGAATTTTCCCAACCTACAAATTGCGCTATAACACATAATTTACCATAAAATTCCTTTGATCCATTTAATATGGAAAACTTAAGAAGCCAAACTACAGGCCAAAGAGAGAACCTTTGATGGATGTAGTGATTTTTGGTGGAATATTGCTTTGTTCTTGGATAACCAAATCTCTAAAAAAAAAACAAATTTAGGCATGCTCGCCATAATCGCCTCAATATGGATTTATTTTGAAAGTTTCTTGAGTATATTTGTTTCCCTTCCACAAACATTTTGTTCCATGAGATCATAAGAGTAGCATTGTCTTGTATTTCTTGAAATAGATGTTCCCACACTTGCTTAACAAAGATGCAATCAAAGAAAAGGTGTTGCAAAGTTTCACCTACCTCCTTACATAAAGCACACCTGGATGGCCTGTTAATTCCTCTCTCTTGAAGATTCTCAACTGTCAGTAATTTCCCGTTCACCATAACCCATTAAACAATATTTATTTTGGGAAGAGAGTCACCTTGCCATGCATGCTTCCATAACCTCGATCTCGAAGGACTGTAAATTTCTAATAAAAGTTGCTTGTATTGTTCCTTTAATGGGTATCCTTTTTTACCCCAACCTCTTCCATTAGGCATACGAAGGTCGACTAGGGAGCACGTTTAGGTGCTGATAAAGGTTTTTAACACTTTCTATTAATACCTCCGATGGATTTAATTGTTTCCATCCCTTCCAAATCCCTTCCTCGCTCCATTTAGTGATATATGATAGTTTTAAAAGACCATTTCTTGTGCACTAGGATTTTAAGGGGTGTATTTCTTCCAAAGTTTCTAAGGGTGGTTTTTAAAGAATGTTATCCATCCATAAATTGATTGACTTACCATATCCATGGACCCATGTTAAATTGGATTGAATTAATGATTTTTCTACTTTTAAAAGCTTCCAAATAGAGGATCCTCTAGAATCTGGGAAAGGTTGATCCAAACAATGAAATCAAGCCCCATTAAAGTAGCTTTTTAGAATCACTTCTTTCCATTATTATTGTGTTCTAGTCACCAAGCTCCATAGGATTTTGTCTCCAAAAGCTAAATTCATTAGTGAAGGGTCCATGATCGCTAATCCCCCTATGTATTTATTTGATCTAACGATGGCCCAATTTACCAAATGAAACTTTTTTGTGTTGGTCTTCCCACCTTCCTGTTGATATTATGGTATCTACGAGAAGTATTAAACTCCACCTGTAACCTTTGACGAGACAAGAACACTCCAAGAAGCAAGAAGAAACCCTAAAGCATTGGATATAACCTTAGAAGACAAGTCGACTAAAGGAAATATTTAATATTGAGTTTTTAGCCTCCAGAATGAGAAGTCGACCCAGACAACTAAGGAGGAGCATTATAAATATAGGACGCCAGAGCTCATTTGGAGGACACAACTCGCAAATGCAGAAATTCAGTAGTGTGTATTGTAAAAATTTAGTGTGCAAGTCTGGAGGGTAGCTGCAGCTGTAGTTACTGCAACCTGTAATTTCGGTCTTTATGGGTTGGACTTTTTGATCAGTCTTGGTTATCTTTTCTTGGTGCATTAACCTTGGTTGAATATTCATTCACTACCGGAATTCTTCTCTGTCAAGGTTAAGGTGCTCGGGGGTGGCTTCGGCCTATGATTAGGTGAAAATATTGCTATATTGTCTATGGTTAAACAAGCACACCTAATTTTCTAACAAGTTATGGGCCCACACTATCTTCAGACAGTCTAACTGATGGAAGATAGATTGGGAGGATTTTTCTCAGTTACAGTTGCAGTTGCAGTGAAAGTTTTTGCTACAACAACGAAACCCTAACCCTCTTGTTAAGGCACCTTAAGTGAAGAGATTGACCTAATTTCTAGATAACCTAGTGTGCCCTAACCTATTGCACCTCTTGGTACTCTCAACAAGATAAGACGAAAAGTTTGAGTTTTTGGTCAAAGTCAAAGGTTGACCAAGTCAAAGCAGTCATGACTTACTCTATGAAGTCATAAAACAAGTTAGAAGGGGATTCTAACTTCAGAGCATGGAAGACAAGGATTGAACTCATCCTTGCCAAGAATAAAGTGTTGGATATCGTGAAAGGAAAGATCATGTAACCACACTTTGAAGAAAGAAAAGAGAAGGAACCTTAGAATGTTGTAGTTATGGAGAAGTTCAAGGACAATGACATCAATTCCATGAGTATCATAGTGGACTCTGTAAAAGACCACTTGATACCCTACATCTCTCATCTTGACTCATCTAAGAAGATGTACGATGCCCTAACTAATCTCTTCTTAGTTAGAAACATTGAACAAGTAATGAGTCTGAAGAATGAGCTTCGTGACATGAAAATGAATGATGATGAAAGCATAATATCATACTTTGTGAGAATCTCTCTGTTAAGATATCAACTACAAGCTATTGAAGAAATCATTTCAAGGAATTAGTAAATATAGTAATCAACTGCCTTCCCAAGACATGAGATGCATTTACCACAAGCATGAACACAAGAAAGGAGTATCTCACATTTGAAGAACTTTGGAGTTGTTGTGCACAAGAAGAATCAAGGATTAGCACAAAAGAGAAATCCCAAAAGAAATACGATGATCAATCCTTCACAACAAAATTCAGTAATTTCAGGAATAAGAGGAAGTTTGGCTTAAGGAAGGAAACAGATGAAGCATCAGTTGCTGAAGAAAGGGAACCCTCAAAGAAGGCCAAATAGGATAAACCATACTTCTTCTAAGTCAAGGTAACAATATTCTTAAAAGTTCTTGTACATACCATGTTTACATAGTTTATGTACATATCTTGCATATCTATTTCTTAGAAGATAAGATGTTCAAGTGAAATGATACCTATGGAAGAATAGCAAGATAATGATTTCTATCACGATGATTACAAGTCAAGAAATACACATGAAAAGATGAAGTACGTTGACAACCATTGGTAACAATTCATGTGTAAGCTATTATATAAGTAACAACTTCCAGATAAGCTGAAATCAAAATCAAAATTGAAAGAGACCCAAAAGAAGTCAGAACAGAAAGAAGTCAACAATTAAGAGGGATTCAAAAAAATATTTGTGACACTTTACAAAAGGCAATACAGATGCAGACGAAAGCGTGGACTCTCTTAGATGGAGGGAGTTGATTACATAATTCCAAAATAAGAGCATGCATTCATGCATGAAGAAAGGATTAGGAGGGAGATAATCCTAAATGATATGATCCATTGAAGTTTATGAAGTATACGTCCATGTTCCAATTGAAAGTAGCAGCCATGATAAACAACACATGTTCGTTTTGACTCTAGAAGAAGTCTTATTCGAAAAGAAACCTTAAAGTATCCTTGGTTGTCCATCTACATCCACGATTCTATGATGAAATGAAGAAGTTGGAATCTTTAGGGCATATAGAAGAACCCATGGACCCAAGAGAAAAAGAGAGAAATGAGGAAGAACATGAATATTCCAAGAAAGAAAGAAAAGCAAGGACAACCAGTTATTATACCGAGAATCACAAGACTACCATTTTGGTTTGAATCCACTAAGAAATAATTAGAAGAAAGGAAAGTTATGATAAAGAATAATTTATGTAAGAAAATGTGAAAAAGACTTATGAATGGAAGCATTGCAAGATTAAGAGTTTCTTCTAGAAGGAGGGAGAAGACTATGACGACATCTTGTTCCAGTAAAACCATATATACCTCTTGTAGTATACATGGATTGGAATTTACATGTAAAAGATTGTTCTTCCCAATAAAGCAAGTGAAAAATAAGATTATACCAGAAAGAGACCCATGTATGCAGATATAAGAAGACCTTGCATGGATTCAAACAACTTGATGCAGAGTATCTCATATAAAACATAAGCATGGTGAAAACTTTCTATGATAGAGATAGTGTATCAAAATAGTTACTCAGAAGTCTGGGATGATGGATTGCTAATCCATTGCAAACTCTCATGATGACAGAAGAAGTGCTACTTGGATATTTTTCAGTTTTATCTTTGCCACGATGCCATGATCTAGCAAGAAACAAAAGTACTGAACTCGACCATCATATATTGTAATGATGAGAGCTATACGAAGCCTTCAGAGAAAACCAATGTTCCATGATGAAGTACAGAAAAGAGAAATGGTTCTCCAAAATATCTCCACAGATGAGTAGATAACAGATATTTTGGTAAATCCTTTGTCCAAGATGAAAAGGTTGCGTACTTAAGAAACAAGATGGGGCTCGTGGAGACGACTTCCTTATTGAAAAAGGAAGAGATTACTCTGAGGTTGGGAGGGAGCACTGATGTGTTATTGATTTATGGAAAATCATTTTTTCAGTTCGAAAAATGGTCCAGGATGAGCAGTTCCTTTCCAGTTCGGAAAGTGGTTTGATATTGCTGGCGGACAGACATTTTCCATTTCAGAAAATGGTCCATATCGGACAATCATTTTTGTAATGAAAATAGTTCGATAGATTGCTGATGTACCATAGACAATGATTCCCCTTGTGGCTAGTGTGGGGGAATGGTCTAGGATAATCATTCTTCTTGGCAGTCACTCTGAGTAGTGGTCAAGTAGAATGGTCTGCCTCACAAGGCAGTCATTATTTTGAAGTTCACAATTGTGAGAAGTTTTGAAGAACGACCCATTTTGGAGGTTGTTGCAGGACAATCGTTTCCTCAGAAAATGGTTCGGATAGTCATTCCCTAGGGCAGACTCATTATCTCCAGGTTTCACTATGATTAGTGCCGGATAAATTGCCCAATTAGGTGAATGGTCCAGGGTCAACAATTAAGGACAAGCATTCCCTAGGGTAGACTCATTCTCTATAGGTTGGACTATGATTAGTGCCGAAGGAATGGACCAGTTAGGTGAATGGTCCAGGCTCAGAAATTAGGGACAATTATTATTCTATGCTTGAGAAGAATAGTCCAGATAGCCCATGGATGATGTTTTACCTTATGAAGGTAGATGATCTTCCAGATCTCACAGATGTGAGTGGAAGAATGGCCCAGATGACTCAGTTTGTATCATGATATTGTTATGCAGGTTGATATAAGATGATATGATCACTGTGGAGACTGTATGTCGACAATAGTTGTATGCCATTGTGTTGGATGTGTTCCATTGTTTGTGACTATTTGTCACTTATCAAGTAGCCGTGTGCTACTTGGTGTGGTTTTATACCACTGGATAGTAGTTGTGTACTACTATGGATAGTCATAATTGTGTTCTATTGAATGTCATTGTTCTGATTTCCATGAAGACTATCAATAGTGTTGGAAATGATTACTAGCTAGATAGATAGTCAGTGTGTTGGTGGACAGATATTCTCCAGGCGGAAAATGGTCCAGGATAGTTATTCTTCTAGGACGTATGTACGGATTACAAGAATAGTCCTTATAGCCCATGGTGTGGCTTCCAACATCTCTTGGAACAATTATTCTTCTAGGACATATATCCAGATTAGAAGAATATTTCTTGTATCACTTATTACTCAGATGGAGTATGGTTTCAAGAGATGATTTAGTTGATGCTATCAGATGATATTGATAGTGATGATGGTGCTCGTGATTTAATCATGAGATAGCATGTGTGGCTATGATGATGCCACTGGTTGAATGGTATTTTTGTGCTCAAGACCATTGAATTTTATACCTCCCTAGCTAGGAGGGAATGTTTATATTATGGTAGCTGCAAGAGGTATTAACCTCCACTTGTAACCTTTGATGAGACTAGAACACTCCAATAAGCAAGAAGAAAACCTAAAGCATTGGACATAACCCTAGAAGACAAGTCGACTAAAGGAAATATTTAATATTGAGGTTTTAGCCTCCAGAATGAGAAATCGACCCAGAAAGCTAAGGAGGAGCAGTATAAATACAAGACGCCAGTGCTCATTTGGAGGAAAAAACTCAAAACTGCAGAAATTCAGTAGTGCACACTACAAAAATTTAGTGCGCAAGTCTGGAGGGTAGCTACAACTGCAATTACTCCAACTTGTAATTTCGGTCTTTCTGGGTTGGAATTTTCTATCAGTCTTGGTTATATTTGCTTGGTGCATTAGCCTTGGTTGAATATTGATTTGCTACCAGAATTCTTCTCTGTCAAGGTTAAGGTGCTCGGGGGTGGCTTCGGCCTATGGTTGGGTGGAAATATTGCTATATTGTCTATGGTTAAACGAGCACACCTAATTTTGTAAATCTTCTCACACAAGCTTCCTAATGTTTTTGTATATTTGATCCATAATACCTTTTGGATCAAACATTGTTGGACATTGATAAATAGGAAAAGCAAAAAACACATACTTAATTAAAATGATCTTATCTGTAAGATTCAACCATCTCACTCCCCATTGGTGAATTTTTCTAGCCATCTTATTTAAAACCACTTGCCATACTCGTGAAGTAGGATTTATCAAGGAGATTGGCATGCCTATATACTTGCAGGATGTCCATGTTTCCACACTTGGGAAGCCAAGGATTCTTCGAATTTCCTGTAGCTTTTCACTGAAGATGTTCCATCCATAAATTTTACTTTTCATATAGTTTACTTTTCCTCTCGACGCATTCAAAAAACTGTCCAATACCTTTTTGGATCATTTTGTAATCATTATGGAAGCTTCTCCCAATATTCGAGTGTCGTCAACAAATTGTGAATGGTTGATTTCTTTTACCCCTCTTGTAAAGCTTAAACCTCGAATTCTTCTAGTTCTCCTTTCATATTCAAGATTTTGACTTAGAGTTTCAACCATGATTATATAAAGCAAAGGGGACAAAGGACATCCCTACCTCAAACCTCTACTTATTATAAAGAAAGAAGTATACCTTCCATTAATCATTGGAGCTATCCAAGGGGGCCATATGCATGCTTGGATCCATGCTATAAAAACATCTTCAAACCCAAATTTTCTCAAAAAAAACAAAGAGAAAAGAGTGTTGAAATCGATCAAAGGCATTTTCCATATCCATCTTTATAATCATTCATTTTTTCTTTATTTATTCCATTGTTGTGAATTTCCTCCCGATCAAGAATGATATTGTCGAATATCTCCCTCTTTTGCATAAATCCTCCTTGATTGTTTGATATCAGTTTAGGCAGAAGAGGTTTTGGCCTATTTGTATTTATTTTGGTAAGTATATTATATGCCGAATTGAAAAGAGAGATTGGATGAAAGTGTCCAAAATAAGATGGATTTTCCTCCTTGGGAATGAGAGCCAAAAAGTTAGAGTTGGTTTCCCCTCCAACCTTTTTCTTTTTCAGTGTGTAATTCAACATCCTTTTAAAATCAAATATCACTAATTCCTAGAAAATTTTAAAGAAATGGATAGAGAAGCCATCAGGTCTTGGTACTTTATCTTTCTCTAAACTCCATATGACTTGTATGACTTATACTTCTTCTACTTCCTTGAGCAAAGTTGTGTTTTCTTCCCTAGTTTTACTTTTAGGCATGTCTTCTAACATGTCCTCTACACTTGCATGAATTTCTCCTTCATCCTCCCGGGTATATAGTTTTTCAAATTACTATTTGGCTACCTCCTTAACCCAATTAAACTCCTCAACTACTTTCCCATATTCACATTGAATTTTGATCAATGCATTTTTTGTCTTTTGGACCTGAATTGTTTGTGAAAAAAGGAGGTGTTTTTATCTCATGCTTGAATCCAAAGGCTGCAAGATTTCAATCTCCATTCCTCTTCCTCTTTTCTATAAGTTGCTTGAAGCTTTTGAGAAACATACCTTTCCTTCTGGAGGACCTGCTCCATGATTTCCCCTTCCTCCATTGCCTGTTGAATCTTTTCCAAAGCTTGTTGAATTGTTAGCTTTTCCCATTCAAGTGGAATATAATTGTTTTTTCCCATTGCTTTAAAGCTGGTTTGACTAACCTCAAATTGCATTCCCAAATGAAATTAGGTGATCTTGAGACTCGAAGTTTCCATATGTCCTCTACTAGAGTGAAATTTCCCTCATGCTGAAGCTAGAGTGGATTAAAGCGAAAGGGGATCTAACCAAAATTTTGAATGGGTTCTATTGAGAGGATAATGGACTGGTGATTATAAATATTAGAGGGGACTATTTTGGAGGATATCATTAGGTTTGAAAGAAAATAATCACTATGAACTAGAAATCTATCAAGGTGAGATGCAACGTGTCCCATACTTGACCACTTATATATCCAAGTGAACTTCCTCTTTTCTAGTGTGGCATCTATCAAGTCCGACTTTGTGATGATATATTCCATATTTTCCCTCATGGGGTCACACACCAAAATTCCCCCTCTTTTTTCAAAATTAGACAAAATAATCTTGAAATCTCCAACTACTATACAAGTAGGAAGATCTAGGTTTTCTTTGATGGCATTCAAGGAGTTCCAACAACCTATGTTTTCAAGGTATCTCGTAGGCATGTATATATTTATAAATGTAAATACAATGCATGCTTATTTACAATAAAATATAGTTAAAATCCATATTGAAAAGAAAAATATTACCTCGACTTCCACTCTTGTAGTATCCTACATTGTGATCAAAACTCCTTGTGAATATCCTCTCGAACTTATAACTGTCTCTTCACTATTCTTCCATAATATTTTAACAAACTGTATCATTTTTGTGTCTTCCAACTTGGTCTCTTGAATGAGAATTACAATAGGTTTTTCTATTCAGATCAAATTCTTGAGAGCTTCCACTTTGGTCTTGCTCCCAAAACCCCTACAATTCTAGGAGAGTACTTTCATTATTTATGAAGAAAACCCACTCTACCTCCTTGTGATTTTGGAGGTGCATGTGTCTTTGGCCACTTATTCATTTTCCCAAGATTTCCAAGCGATGATTCTATGGAGTGTTGGTGCCCCATTTGCATCTCTTGATTTTATTTCTCCTCCCCCATGTCGTGATTCGATTTACTGTCGGACTTTTTGAGTTTTTTTTCTTTGAACTTCCAATCTTCTAGATTCTGTCGCACTTTCCCTCTTGTGAAAAGCCTCTACTGAGATGATTTATGTCCCACATTGGACTCATATTCACTTTGTTCCTCTTTGTATGTGTCTTCTTCCTCAACTTTGGGGGAATTTCAAACTAGTTCTGGACAATAATAATTTTGTGAAGTTGGATTTGGATCTAGGGTTTCCTAGTGCATGCTATTCATTTCCATTTCTTGGTCAATCGAAACTCATACTAAGGGTTTTCATTTATTTGAGGTCTTGACCTGAGGCATTGGCTGCTTATAATTGTGGGGTGACTTGTGGGTCTCTAGAGGATTTTCTGTTGAGTGATTCCGTTGAGATGAGTATTGTTATCATAGGATTTGTACTTGTGAAAATCCCACCACAAGACCCTCAAATATTGTGTAACTATGGAAGAACCTACAACTGTCACCTAAGTAGGGACTTCCCTCATTTTAGTGATGGAAGATGCCACCACAAGGGAGGCTTCCCTGATGACCTTAAGGGATCAAATAGCAAGTTTAGTATCCAAGTCTACTTCCCCCTATCTTGATCATTGAATGACTAGTATTGGTCAAGGAAAATAAGAGGTTTGAAGATGATTTGGTACTTTCCCAGAATAATAACACTTTGTAGCATATATATAACAATTTCTAAGCTAAAGTATGCAATAAAGACCTCTTTTAGACACTAGACAAGTTAGACTTCTATGGCTGTTGCAAATTGTAGTAGTAAACCATTATTATAACAATAAAAGTAATTTGTAACAACAACAATAGTAAATGAACATAAATATCACAATTTACCATGAAAATTAAGCATACATCCAAGAAAACATTGTCCAATTGTTAAAGGTAATTTTCGAGTGAGTTAAGCCACCAATAGATTAGTGTATGCAACAAATTAATGTGATTTATATGGTTGTAGATTTTTTTTTATAAAAACAACAAGAAATATAAGTTTTCCAAGGTTAGTGTTAATACAATTAGTAGGATGCTTGAGATTTTTTAGAAAGAGAGTTTTTCAGTCAGTTCACCAAGAGAGTTGATTCTAGATTAGTGCCTTTCTAGGGTATGGAGTTTTTCAATGCAACTAAGCTTGAAGGTTGGCCTATTTTAAACTAAGTGGTAGGATATAAACCCTAAGGTGAAAGCACATTTGGGCCTTAGGGCTTAGAACTTGAGGAGAAGGACTTCTAGGGTGCAAGCACATTTGGGCCCTAGAAACCATTTCTCCCTTCTTATAACTTCAACTAGATCAAAGATAAATTGTCTAGGGATAAAATCCTAAAGTGCTATCACTTTAGGGATTTAGGGTTATAACCATAGCAATGAAAATTAACCAATTTTAGACAAATATAACCTTGTGAGAGGAAGAAACACTTATGTTCCTTTCTTAGGGTTTCAATAAACAAGATTTCTTGCAACAAATAACAATTTCACCATGAACATTAATACAATGAACAATAATTGAAAAAATTTACTTCTTCCAAGAAAATGTAACCCTAATTGAAAAAATATCCATCCAAAATCATAAAATCCATCCACAACAGACCATTCCAAGTGTAACGCATGAGAAAGAAGAGCTAGTTACCCCCAAAAGGGCAAACATTTCAGAAGTAGTGTCTTAGAAAGGTGAGAGAATGATGATCCAAAAATGAAAGTGGGGGTATCCTTCTTATATGAGGCTAGCACCTCACTTTTTTCCACATAACATAATATAACATTGTATTAAGTGGGGCCAAACCCTCATTTAACCTTTACAAGTGCAATAAATGCAAAATACAACCAAAATAACCCACACATGTGAGACGTCAAGGTCTCTAGGGAAAGACAGAGGCCTCCAAAGGCCATGTGGCATAAATATGGAGTAGTGTGGGATAAAGTGATGTCTCTCTTCACCAAATATCATGCCATATATCATCAATACCCATTGTGTGCATCAAACCCTAGAAGGTGACATCATCATCGTAATAAGGCTATCGTCTAGGATCCAGGTGTTGCGTCCAGGCAATGGGGAGATGCATCTCATCTATGTACTATCTCTGACTATCTACTATTGCAACAACCCTAATCCCGGTGAAAATAATTCTCGGGGTACTCTACCCAACTTATGGGGCTTCCAACCCATCTGTGTGCCATCATGACTAAATCTTCTCCTATCAAGCCCATATGTCCATCGTTCAGGGTTCTAAGGATGTGGGAGCCAATGTACGGGGGTGGTGAGTCACTGGATGAACCACTGATCTCCATCACACATGCCAAAGTACTATAATAAAGGCACAATGTTTTGGGTACAAGCCCGTGACATCCCTCAAAGAACCCTGTCAGGGACATCCAAGAAAAATAAAAGCATAAAACATGGTTAGCCAAAGTTCATAAGAAAAATTAGTCCTTAAAACATGCAAAGTAATCTGCAACTTAAGATATAATCCATGCAAGCATCACACCAACACTTCAAGCATCAAACTAGCTGAGGACCCCGTGTGAGTTGACAATTTTGAGTATGGGAGTGCTTTCATCCAACCCTATTACACATGCCACATAGATAGGAAATAAAATAACCTAGGAAGAGGGATAGGTCCCAAGAGGGACAGGGAAAGTAAAAATCCTTCAAGAGTAAGTGTCTCAGTGATGTAGTTTTAGGGATTACTTCATGGCTCATGGTATCATTGAATCCATTTCTATGAGCACCTTTATGGAGGGTTCACTTTCTCTTGAGTTACCCCATATTTACGTGCTATTTTTTTCCAAACCCATTTATCATCCATCTTTCTGTTCTGCTTTATCATATTTGTAAGTCTCCTTTTATAAGGTTTCAATATTTAGCATTGCTATTTGGGATTGGGGTGAGCATTGAAAGACTAGAGCTCAAGTTTGGAATGGATTTTGTTAGTCCTATATTGCTATCATTTCTTTTTTTCCTTAGCATTACTTTCTAATTATTTTAATAGCAACTGCAATCAACCTTTCGGCCTTCAGCCCCTCTTCTCATGAGAGAATGGACCATGACCCATTGCCAAATTTTAGTACACTATGAGATGATCCAGGATGGAGAGTGTTAAGTATGGTGGGGAAGTAAATGTTACCCTTATGGATGGCCCCCCATTAGTACCCATTTTACCTGAGTAGTGACTGTTAGCACTCTGTAAATTTTGTCCGGCTGATAGACAAACGACAGAGGTAACTGTTTCAACCAACTTTAGGTTGGATTCTGACCCTTCCAACCATAGAGGGATCTCTCAGACATATTTCTATTTGGGATATTCAAAAGGTTTAGAGATACGTGTACATAGATCATATTCTACCATGGTGTAAAATTTAAAGGTGGTAGGACAAAACAGAAGGGTGAGGCCATTGGGAAATGGGGTCCGTTCCTGAAAAAGTATAAAGATTTATAAGCTTTGTATTTCTAGAGGGAACATAGGAAAAATAGGTATGATTTTCATCCAAATAAGTAATATGAGGTGGCAGAGGAGAGGAGAGGAAATACTACTATCAACAAGAGGCATCTAATAGAAGGCGAATCTCTTGGTGAAGCATTAGAAGAAAACAAACATGAGGGCTAGCTACTGCAAACAAAGCATTGATAACGAGTGAAGTCTGAAACAATAACCAAAAATACATAACAAGTATAATCGATGTGAGAAGGAGCACCAACAAAAATGAATTATTTCTATTACTCAAAGATTATTGCTAGCAACAAAAAACACATTCATGAAATATGAAACACAAGAAAACACACCGAACATCAAGACCATGATGAATCTCGGCTATCTTAGAAAAACCTTATCTTCTTATATTAAAATTTCATAAGAAAATACAAAGTTCTCCTACTACAAGGGCATGCCCCTCTCCGGTAAGTCCAACCATTCATCTATCCTTTTGATAGTATATATAGATACATTACATAGGGAATTCAAAACGGATAATCTTCCCCGAGATTCCAAAAATTAACTATTAGTCAGAAAGAGACTAACGTACAACAACCGAACTCCTATTTTCTAGGAAGCGTTATAATAAAAAACTGACATATTTGAGATTCTACCCTGAACGCCACTTGCCTTCATCATCACAAAATTTTCTGGAAGATACTTAATTTAGCTGGTAATTTATTTCAGTTTTGCAATTTCTTCCTTTAAAGTGTCATGCCAATCAGGCTGGTTTTCTCCAATACTTTCAACCACTTCAGCTTTAACCTCTATCTTTCGTCACTTGCTCCTTTTACCCTTTCCAATTTGCAGGTGATTTTCATCTGCGTACCCATTGATAATTAAATCCTTCATGTTAGGATTTAGTCTAATTCCTTCACCTGAACCCGACTCATCTGCAGGCTCTGTGTGAAATTTCGTTGCCAGTATTCGTGCAACAAGATTTTCTTTCTTCTTCATTGATAATTTTATTAGATTATTTGAATAGCCTAGTTTTCTGAAGGCCACTGGATATATCTTCTCCATTTCCTCTGGTTTTCCCAGAAGCACGAGCTTACCTCCCTTAGCTGTACAAGAATTAGACAAACGATTTGATTCGTGGCTACCCTATTCTGGAATAAAATGTTAATTGCCAACAACAAAGAAATATCACCCATGTTTTGAATGACAGTCGTCATTGAGTGCTAATCATGGGATATTGACAAAGGTCCTTGCATGGATAATGACTTATCACGTTAGAACATTGATTTCAAATGATGAGCCTTCGAATCAGTTTTTTGGAAACGCTCACCCGACATCGCACGGACGAAAAGTACCCAAACAAGTGTCCCAAGATGATTTGACTGACCATCAACTTTCCATTTCCACATGCGACCCTTGGATTTGACATATCTAATGATATTTTACACATGGCATCAGGGCGTGATTTAGCGGTTTCGAGCTCACCCACTTTTCTCCCTGATATGCATCCAGGGGTGCCACGTGACCTTAAAATGAAACCATGGTATTATTATTGGCCCGCTTTCAAGAGATTATCCCCCGCGCTAGTTCTTGGCTCGATATGCTCCACGACTGTTGATCGACGACGTCCACGATCCATGGTCCGTCGGGTCCTATCAACTTCACACCTCTGCTAGACTTAGCCTCATCCGTTAGATATGGCGTCGTCCTCCAATTTGTCGCACCTCTACATTGATTTAGCCTCCTGCCAAGTCCGAAACTTGGAATCCATATGAAAAATTTTACAGTGATAACATGGTCTCCAACTGGGGATGATATCCTCCTTACGAGGTAGCAAATAATAGTAGACCTTGTGCCTTATCCATTGGGGCTTCTCTCACAACAGGTGTGTGCCACACCTTGACCTATCACCAATGTCCATTGAAAACCAAAGTCTGCATACCGCTCTTACCTGGAGGCTGGGCGCACTACTAATAATATGACTGAATACTTTATTTGGAGACCTAAACTAGAACATGACCGATCCATGAGCTTATTTGCGCCTACCTACCCTAAATATTCAAATGTACTACCAGTAAGGTGAAATCAAAATGCCAATGCAACCATGCCAACATTTTACCCATTGCTTGTTTTCTTTGCACATGCTTGCTCCTAATCCTGTTCGTTGATGACCCTTTCGAGAAGTTACATATGAATTTGAATCTTAGAATTTCAAAAATTTGGGATTGTTTATTTTTTCTAGCAAAATTGCAAATGGATCTTCCAACACATGCATAAGACCAAAACCATGTTTCACTTCTTCCACTGCATTCTGGATTTCATGCGATTTACTCTGTCGATTTCCATCAAGAAGCTGATAAATCTGCTGAGACTGCTGGAAGTAACAACCTCCTGAATCAGAAGACACCATTGGCTGAAAAGAAACCTCTGGTGTAAAACAATCTGTTAACTCCCAAAATAGCACCGTCATTTTGGTCGGGTTTTATGGTGGATAGCATGGCTATTGATAGTTTCCTCAATTCATTGTTGAGTCTTTTTAGCTGCAAAACTTAAGTTTTGGTTTTGACCCATACAGTCTTATTTTCAAAATTTTCATTTTACACTTTCATCAGCTAACGTATGTCCAAAAGTTGAGCGTGCGCTGTTGAAAGTGCATGCTTTCTGCAGCTAAGGAACAGTTTTTCAAAGGTCATGCACTGTTGAAAGTGCATGCTTTCCACAGCTAAGGAGTGTTTTTTACAAAGAGGCGCGCTGTTGAAAGTGCATACTTTCCACAGCTATTGAGCGGTTTTCACAAAGTCGCGCGCTGAGGAAAGTCATGATTATCAACAGCTAACAGAGGCTGTACTCCCGGGTTGGCAACATCAAATCAAATCTTTGGTTCCATATCAGGCATTGTTCACAAAGGATCGTTTAGGGTTTTGAATTACAAATGGAAAAAATAATACTTAAA
>ML781016.1:109170-128022 GCA_009831015.1 Picea engelmannii | reverse complement strand
ATCATTTTCATGTTTGAATGCTATAAGCTGTATTGAGTTGTCCCATTGATCCACATTTACAAAATACAAAAACATTCATTTCTTAAGTTACCAAGCACCTTTGGTCTGCAACCACAAAGGGTTTCTTGGAGTGATAACACAATCCATATCTAATACTGACGTTGATTGACCATTATCTTCATCTCTGAGCTTACGATCCATCTTAAGCCTTAAATTTTGATTGTTAGAATTTTCCATATAACGTGCTACAGGGTCATGAAAACCATGAAAAATCATTTCTTCCTGATGAACAAAAACAAAAAGACAAGCCTATTTCATAAGTGTTTGTTGTTCTTGCTCTATTTCTTTTGTTCTAAGAACATTTTCAAATGACATGGAAACAATAGGTTTGTCTACTCTTCCATGTACATAAAAAAAAACATTCATACATCCTCGAACATCTTCAGATATGACGACCATATTATGTGTATCAAAACTATCCTCTTGTTCAACAAACAATTATAGTTTGGTGTTATTAACCTTCTGGAAATTTTCTTGAGGACTGTCATTTTGACTTTCAAATGAATGAAGGGGAATAAGTTCGTATTCATAATATTCTTGCAAATGTGTAAAAATAACAACATGAACTGTTTCACATTCTAGAGTCCCCATGGATGCATTTTCAAAACCATGATTTTCAATTGAATCAAATAAAATAGCTGCCTCTTCATTATCTTTCTGTATTTCTGATTGAAAGTGGCATACATTGTTTTGTTACTTTCCTGAAACTCTATGTTAGTTGTTCGTTCACTGCTTGAAGTCTCCATAGATGCAGTTTCAAAATCCTCATCCATGTCTAGGCCACTTAGAATTTGAACAACCACATCATTCAAAGGGGAAGAAAGACAACCTTGAAACACTTTGTCTTGCTGGAAATGTTGATGAATATATTCATCATGTTCAAGAGAAGGAAAATGATTTTTGACAACAATCCCTTGATCAAATTTCTCTATTTTCTCATGATTTGCTTTTAACCATTCAAAGGAAGAAAAACATAACAAGAGATATTCTTCATTTGCAAGTCTGTTGCTCTCTTCAAATTTAACACCATACCTGGAGGGTTTCTGATCTGAAACATTATTGACATTTTGTTTGAGCACTTTGAAAGAAGCAAAACATAATGGCAAGGTTCTTACTTCTGATTTAGACATTTATTCATTTCCTTCATTTCTGTCATATGCACATTTTTCCATTTCTTTGGATTGCTGAACACACTCATTTTCAGACTCATCTTCGACCAATGGCTGCAATTTCTTGTCAATTTGTTCTAGTGAATCACATTCCTTTGCCTCAATGATGATCTTAGAATTTTCTTTCAATAATTTAAATGAAGAAAAACATAGAGGTAAAGAATTTCCTTCAGCTGGTTTAGAACTTCCTTCTTTGCAACTGTGATATGTAGGTTGATGGATCTCACTACACTGCTGAAAAGGAACATTTTCAGGGAGAGAACATGTAGTTGGCTATTCTGAGAATTCAATCTCATAATCATCATCATATTCATCATATATATGCAAATCAACAACATCTGCAATGTCATCTAGCAAAAAAAAACTTGGAGCATCAACTTGCTCTTCAACAAACTGATTTTCAAACTCATCTTCTTGACTAACCACAAATGAATATATGAAACAATCAGCTTCATGCTTATCATGGGGTCGATTAGAAACTTCATAAGCACCCTCTCTTTTAATAAGTGGAATATGATCCTCTGAAAAATCATTAGCATTCAAAATTTCAAGAGGACCTGTAACACCATCATTGTTATGCTCAAAATTCCAATCAACTGTCTTTTGTTCATATTCACTTTCATGTCCTAGAACACCCAAACCTTCACTTCGAATCTGTTCACATGCTAGGATATTGTGTTGAATCTCCTAAGCACCATTAAACATTTGCTGTAAGGTCTCAGGTCTTATTTCCAACAGAAGGAAAGACAAATCTGGGTGAAGAGTAGTAGCATAATGGAGCATGGCAACAACTTCAGTGGGTTAAATTTCTTTGGGTAGATCATAATAAATAATGGAAAACCTTCTACTGAATGTGGAAAGGGTCCCATTTCATTTCCCTTTCAAGGCATAGAATTCTGTAAGTTGGAGGTCTAGAGATTTCTTCTTGCCCCAAAACTTCGAAAAAACACTCTTCAATTATTCCCACGAGCTAATTGTCTCTGGCTTCAAATGTTTAAACCATTCTTTGGTATCTCCTTTCAAGGATTGAGAGAAATCCCTCATACAAACATCATCATGGTCAATCTCAAACAAATCTATAAAATGCTCAAACTCTTGGATGTGTTTTTCAACTGTGATGGCACCATATTCCCCATCAAACACAGGTAGATATTCATAGTGCTTTGGAGGAAAATTATGAAGGATGTGGGGTAATTTTAAAGGTCTGTATCTATGCCGGGTCTTGGAAGGTGTTGGATCAAGTACATGAGGTGAAATATCGACCTTGGTTTCATGAGGCTCATCAACTTGGTTGTGGTTATCTCATGGCTTGAATGGGAGATTCTGATCAAAATCAGTGATAAACTAAGGAAATATCTATATAACTTTAAGAGGAGGATATACAATTTCAGGATTATCATGATCATCATTTGAATGCAGTAGGTAAATAAAAATTTGTTTAACATGTTGAGGAAAGGACCAGAGGTAATTCACAACAAAAAATATAATGTCTTGGAAAAAACTCAACTTTAAGTACTTGTTTTCTCCCATGATGTCCTTTCATACCTCTGTCAAGGGATATCATCTTCCAGTGGATTCTCTGAATTGTATTTGAAGTTCAAGTGGAGTCGCCAATGATGTTTTGGAAGCTGGATTATGCATTGAGAGTGGATTTTCCAGCGAAAATTTAAATTTCGGGATTCTTCTACCAGTGGAAACACCTTCAAACTGAATTTTGATGCATGGAGTCACTAGAGCAGGAATATAACCAATATGTGCCTAAGTGTCTTTTGCTCTCAGACCTTAGAACTCAACCATGCCGTTCTTTCCTAGGGAAAATTTTCCAATTTCATCTCCGGCAACGATGCCATAATGTTAGCACTCTGTAAATTTTGTCTGGCTGATAGACAAATGACAAAGGTAACCATTTCAACCAACGTTAGGTTGGATTCTGACCCTTCCAACCAGAGGGGGATCTCTTGGTCATATTTCTATTTGGGATATTCAAAAAGTTTAGCGATACGTGTACAAAGGTCAGATTCTTCCATGGTGTAAAATTTAAAGGTGGTAGGAAAAAACAGAAGGGCGAGGCCATTGGGCAATGGGGTCCATTCCTGAAAAAGTATAAAGATTTATAAGCTATGTATTTCCAGAGAGAATAGAGGAAAAATAGGTATGATGTTCAGCCAAATAAGTAATATTAGGTGGCAGAGGAGAGGAGAGGAAAACAAGAGGCGTCTAATAGAAGGAAAATCTCTTGGTGAAGCATTAGAAGAAAAACAAAATGAGGGATGGCTACTGCAAACAAAGCACTGATAACGAGTGAAGTCTGAAACAATAACCAAAAATACATAACAATTATAATTGATGTGAGAAGGAGCACCATCAAAAATTAATTCCTTCTATTACTTAAAGATTGTTTCTAGCAGCAAAAAACACATTCATGAAATATGAAACACGGGAAAACACACTGAACATCAAGACCGTGATGGATCTCAACTATCTTAGAAAAACCTTATTTTCTTATATTAAAATTTCATAAGAAACTACAAAGTTCTCCTGCTACAATGGCAGGCCTCTCTCTGGTAAGTCCAACCGTTCATTTATCCTTTTGATAGTATATATAGATACATTACATAGGGAATTCAAATGGATCATCTTCACCAAGATTCCCAAAATCACTATTAGTCAGAAAGGGAGTAACGTACAACAACTAAACTCCTATTTTCTAGGAAGCGTTATAATAAAAACTGACATATTCAAGATTCTAACCTGAACGCCACTTGCCTTCATCATCACAAAATTTTCTGGAAGATACTTAATTTAACTGGTAATTTATTTCAGTTTTGCAATTTCTTCCTTTAAAGTGTCAAGCCAATCAGGTTGGTTTTCTCCAATACTTTCAACCACTTCAGCTTTAACCTCTATCTTCTGTCGCTTGCTCCTTTTACCCTTGCCAACTTGTAGGTGATGTCCATCTACGTACCCATTGATAATTAAATCCTTCATGATAGGATTTAGTCTAATTCCTTCACTTGACCCCGACTCATCTGTAGGCTATGTGTGAAATTTCATTGCTAGTATTCGTGAAACAAACTTTTCTTTCTTCTTCATTGATAATTTTGTCAAATTATTTGAATACCCTGGTTCGATGATGGCCGTTGGATCTATCTTCTCCATTTCCTCTGGTTTTCTTGGAATCACGAGCTTACCTCCCTTATCTGTACAAGAATTAGATGAGCAATTTGATTCATGGTTACCCTGTTCTGGAATAAAACGTTAATCCCCAACAACAGAGAAATACCACCCATGTTTTGAATGAAAGTTGTCATTGAGTGCCAATCATGGGCTACTGACGAAGGTCCTTTTATGGATAACTACTTATCACGTTCAAACATTGATTTCAAATGATGAGCCTTCGAATCAGTCTTTTGGCAGCACTCACCCGACATTGCACGGATGAAAAGTACCCAAACAAGTGTCCTGAGATGATTTGATTGGCCGTCAACTTTCCCTTTGCAGATGCGACCCTTGGATTTGACATATCGAATGATATTTTTACATGTGACATCATTGTGTGATTTATCGGTTTCAAACTCACCCACTTTTCCCCCCGATATGCATCCGAGGGCGCCACGTGCCCTTAAAACAAAACCATGGTATTCTTATCGGCCCGCTTTCAAGAGATTATCCCCCACGCTAGTTCTTGGATCAATATTCTCCATGACCATTGATTGATAGCATCCACGATCCATGATCCGTCAGGTCCTATCAATTTCACATCTCCGCTAGACTTAGCCCCGTCCGCTAGATATGGCGTCATCCTCCAATTTGTCGCACCTCTACACTGATTTGGCCTCCTGCCAAGTCCTGACACTTGGAATCCATTTTAAATTTTTTACAGTGATAACAATGACAACATGGGACTAGGGAACAAAATCTGACTACCAAGGTGAAAGGAAAATGAAAAAATTTCCCAAACCAGTGATCCATTATCCAACTTCAACCAAATATCCTCATCCACATGCCTAAAAAATTAAGCACAACACTTTTCATGAAAAAATGACTAGCATACCTCATGGTGACAATGTATTACCATCTCCCATACTCTAGGTTGCTTGGATGTAATGAGCCTTGGTTGACTTGCAACTATAAAGGTGAATGAGGGGGGATACTAGGTTGCCATATGTGGACATGCTAATCATCATCGTGCTTGGGATAATGTTATCCATTACGGGTCACGAGACATGATATCCTCTAGTTACCCCTAGGCATGAGAGGGTAACAGATCCTCTGGCTGACTTGAGTTTGGAATCCCTAAACTTTGACCCACTCCTTTGCCATTATTTTCTCTTTTCTTGGTAGGCTTCCATTCATCCCTTTGATCCATGATGTTTGGATTGTTTCCTTGAGGATTCTTGGAACATTTTTTTGCAAAGTGTCCGTATTCATGACATAATTTTCATTTCAAAGGGATATGCTCATAGTCGAGTTGTTGGACATGAGACCAACCATCAAGGGTTAATCGAAAGGCTTCAGGCAGTCCTTTCTCTATATCCACTTCTAATCATATCATTTCACAAGCATATATAGAAAATTTCAGCTTTGACTTGTCTATGTACTTACCCAGAGAGTCTCTTATACACTTTAGGACATCATCTCCCCAACAATGAAGCAATAGATGGGGAAGACAAACCCAGAATGGGACAACTGAAGGAATATCTACTTTTGGGTCAAAATATGGTGTCCAATTATTCAGATACATGCCCCCAGAGCCAAAAAAAGTAGGGAATGATTCTAAATATAAGGTCTCTATCTTCTTTGAATTCAAAGTAAAAGGTATAATAACCCCTACCACAGAAGAAATGGTTGAGCCTGCCTTTGATCAGAGGGATATAGTTCCGAGTTAACCGTGTTTCCATTTGTCAAAATCAAAGGCAAACTCTTTAGATATTTTCGAGACCCTTTTATGAAAAGGAAAACTCTTTAGATCTTGTCGAGACCCGAGGAAGATGAATTTATGAAATCTGAGCAAGTTTCTTGACGAATCACATATGGGTCAACCTGAGGTAAGGTTTACCCAGATAATTGATCAGTTGTTTGAACACAATAACATCAGAATCAAAGTGAGGAGGAGGGATAGATCCTCTCCCTGACATGGTTGTAGGCTTGGCATCCCATGGAGTGAAAAAAATGGCGCAGTGGTAGGGTTTGTAGAGTGAGAGTGTGAGCGTAATCACTGATTCTTTATATATTACAAAGGAAACAATGTAAGAATTTCTTTCTCTCCTTATCCAATCCTCTACATAATCCGACAATAGATATTTTTACTTCATCACTCTTCCCCATAGGCTCTTGTTATGAAACATCCTCCAAAGGCTCTTAGTTTCCAATGCTTGCCTGAATACATATATGATTTTAAGGCCGCACCCACTGTCCTCTTTCTATCTTACAATAATATTTAATTTCACTAAAGGAATCCCCTCCTTTTCTCATTTTTGAGTCCATATAAAGTTGAAGCACTTCTAATCTTATCCATCAAGTTTTTTTGGATATATGCTTAGGACCTCCAATAGATAGGAATACCTTGCAAGATTGATTTTACTATATTCAAACTACCTCCTCGAGATAACCACCTATAACACCAATTTTTTACTCCTCCCTCAATGTTATTGTACAACAAGATCCAATATGTGTGCTTATAGTTATTGGGTTTTAAATAAAGTCCCAAATATTTGAGTCCCTTATCCAAAAGAGTAGGGGAATAATAAAAAAATGTGCAATATACATTTCCACTTTCTCCTCTAATCCATTAAAAAGAATGGAAGATTTGTGAATATTGACTTCCATCACAACAGATTTAGAATAAATGTCTAAAATTTCGTTATATTTCTTTACATCATTTACCGTTCTAGTACCAAACATCATTGCTAATCCTCCCACCTTGATGCCTTTTGTCGATCCTTCCCTCTTTGAAGATGGAATCAACCTACTCAACCCTTTTTCCACCAATATAAATAGGAAAGGGTACATAGGGCACCCTTGCATAATCCCTCTTGAGGCATATTTTTCTTTTGAAGGAGAACAATTAATAATGATTGCAAAAGGTGTTGAGGATACAAAACCCATAATCCAATTTACAATTTGAACATTCATCCTAATTTGAATAAACAACAATCTTAAATACATCCAATAGACTTTATCATATTCTTTTGCACTAGGTCAATTTTCATTACCACAACATTAATATTTTTAACCTTTATAGAATGCATACGTTCTTGTGCTAAGCCAACAACATCATGGATTTATCTATTGAATAGAAAGCCAAATTTTTCTCTTGAAAACACATTATTCATTTTTTTTGCCAAAATATTTGTAATGATCTTATATATAGAGTTACATAAATAATTTGTTATATTCATCAAAGGAATCTCGTTCATCCTTCCTTGGGATAAATGCTATAAAATTTGCGTTCAGGGCTCCCATAATCTCGTTCTATATTCCTCTATTACTCTTAACAAATCCTCTAACATATCATATTAACCTAGATAGAGGGTGTTTTCTAGTTGGTTCTCCTCATAATTCCCCTAATTTCATAGTCAAGTTTGAGTCTTCCCCTATAATGACATTATCCCCCTTTATATTGTCAAGAATTTTTGAAGGATTCCCATAATGGTTTTTTATCCCCATACAAACCATATAAGTATTCAAAAAGGAGGAAGATGAATATTCTATGTTGATATTCCATCCCGACACTAAACCGCTTAACCGGAATTCAACATCCACATAAAAAAAATATCAATCCTTCAGGATAAAAGAAAAAATTTCAACAACTCTTTTCCGCTCACACATTGTTTTTTGGATCAAAATAAAATCTAGTTTGTATTTAATGAACAATATATTAAAGGAATATGCATCTTTGACCATGATGCAACTTTCAAAACTTTGAAGAGACCATAGACTCAACATGGGTAAAGATAATATACAAAGGTTGGAAGACCTGCAAGCCATAAATGTGCAACTTTAAGAAGAGAATAAGCACTTGAAGGAGAAGGTCGAAATGTTTGACTGAAGAATGAATGAGTTGGAAAATAAAATTCAGACCTCTACCAAACTGATTCCATTGCTAAATACGAAATTTGATAAATTCCCAAGAGTCCCTCATAACTATCATCCCATATTGGACCAGGATGAGAGTGCAACTTGTGCAATTAGGAGAGAAGGTCATACATATGGGTAGCTGGAAGGAGGACCACTTAGATGATGGCTCAACTACATCAAGAGTTGCTAAAGAAGGAATACACATTGGAAAATATACAATTAGTTGTCCAAGAATCCAATGAAGCAAAGCCACCTTCCATTGCCACTACCAAGGCCAATACCATGACTAAGACAACTTTGGTAAGCTCATATTCCTTAGATTTTTCTCAAGAGAATTTTGGTGAATTTGAAAATTATTCTAGGGGCATTGGTTCGAAATTGTTAAGGCATATGAGATACGATGGAAAATGGATAGACAAAAGAAGACAAGGCATCCTAAGCCCCACTGAATTTGCACTGAGGGTTAAGAATGAAGGTATAGGTTTCGATGGAAGAGGGAAAAATCCCATGACCATGAAGATCACTTTTGTGAAGGTGAAAGACATGGAAAATTTGGAAAAAAACAAAGGAAGAGTGAAGCATAGTCTCACTTCGTCTTTTTTTTTTTTTATGGAAAATTGCAGAAGGATAGTGACAATGAAAGTGTAAATACTCAGTCTACACCAATACCAAGAAGAGGTGGCAATAATATCATCCAAAACAAGAAGACAAAGAGTAATAAGTCTACATTCAACAAGACATACCTTGTTTGTCACTAATACAAGAGGAAAGTCGATATCACTGTTAGTTGTTGGTACCCATAGGCATGCTCATTCTATGGGAAGAAAGACCATCTTGATGAGAGAAGCAATCCACATGCTACAAGATAGATTTATTTTAGAGATGGAATGGAAAGACGACTTCCCGAAACCAAAAATGAGTTTAGAGGCATACGAAGAAAAGGACTATGTTAGGAAATCCATATTATAGTGCTAGAAAAATTTTCCACCACTGCAAGATGAGTTTACAATAAGAAGAAAAGTGTTGGAAACTTCATCTAGAGATTCACCCCAAAAACAAAATAACCAAGAGAAGAGTGTGGAGAGTGAAGAGTGAAGAGGATGAAGAGTTCCTTGCATGTCTATCCCAAGGAGTAGAAGCTATTCAAGGATTTGTAGAAGCACAAGAGTTCAAACTCACCAATAGAGCAAGCAATTGTTCAATGGAATCAAGAGAAAGAAGAGAAGGATCTCAAGCATATAATGATGTTTATTTCATTGCAATCTAGTTGAAGATTGACTCACCATCTGGTGAACTGACATACCAATGTTCAAAGTCTCTTACAACAAGCATGTAAAATTCAATGCATCCAATTCCTTGCCCACGTTGATAGAAAGTGAAAGAGTGAAGTACTCACAAAATAATTGAACAAAGCTATAAATGTCTCTGGTTGAGTAGGGGAATTGATGAATTTTGATTGACAAATTGCAAAATATGAATATTGTAGATATTTTTTTGCATGTCGGGAATTAATTGATCCTAGCAGAAGAGGGAAATCCACACTTCCTTTTTTGGAATTACTTCGTGATGGAATAGATCAGGATCTCATTGAACAAAAGCAAACCATAATTTGATTTGGCCTTCATTGGTTTTCAAGATAGACCATCTTCAAGTCTAAGAATGAAAGAGACTTGCACACTGAAGATGAGAATTAATTATGAGTGAAGAGTTTGGATTTGAAGATTGCTCAATGATGAGAGTTAGTGAGTAGGATTATGTATTGTTGTAACAAGTGAGTTAGAAAACAGAGCTAGAGCCATAGCCGAAACTAGAGCTATATCCAGGATCCAGAGTTAGAGCCATGTTCCAGAGAAGCAAACATAAAGTGAACTAATCCAGATTGATTTTTGCTAAGATTTTGGACAAAAAAAAGCCTCTCAATGGGGAGGTGTGATCCAAAATGGATCCAAACAAGTGAATGGTTGTAAGAGTTAGTATACAGAAATGCAATTTGGTAATTATTGAAGGTTAGATAAACTATTAAGGACAATGCAAATGTAAAAGCAAATGACACAAAAGAAGGAAAAAATAATTAAATAAAATAGAAAATGAAAGTAGGAGAGAAAAGACTAAGGAAATAGAAATGAAAGGTCGGACATGTTGACCTTCCCATTAACCTAGCTCTTCCTATTTCTTCTTGTACTTGCATTCCCAAAGGGTCTTTTGGCTAGGAGGAGACCATATAGAGGAGAAGTGCTATGTGAATTCTTGAATGGAAATAATTCCATAAACTGCACTTTAACCAAAGTTTGCTAAAATAAAAATTGAGCAACCATTTGGAGAAATTTGTTTCCAATGGACACTTTGTGATAGATGACAACTCTATAATCACATAAATCCATTCTTGTTGTATTCTAAGATCAATGGCCATTAGAAACTAGATGTTGCAATTACTTGGCTTAGTTCTTAATTATGCATATGAAGGATGACAATTTAATTCCAAAGAACAACAAAGCTTCAGTCTTTGAGACCAGTGGTGTCAAAAACTAGCTTCCACATAGTGCTTGGAAAGTATTGGAGGTCATACGCATCCCCCTTTAGGCTACACATAGTTTTTACTTGGAATTTGAGGCCACACACGGGTTATACAAGCAATATGAGCTATATGTATCTCAAGAGGGTTACCTCTCATTTCCTGGTGGTCATATGATTGGTTGCTAGGAAAATCCTTGGCTAACTTGGGTCATGTGTTTAGTGGGGAAGTCTAAGTGATAGATTTTTTTTGTAGCAACTACCTCCACTAACTCATGGATACTTTGGTGAATGCATTTTGGCATTTACTTAGTCATTGTATTAAAACAAAGTTCGTTTATCTCATTCCCATGTGTATATGAAGGCACCTCATTTATAAATGCATATTTTATGACTTGTAAACGCATTATGTATGGAAACAATACTTATGACATTCCATTCATCTTAAGAAACCATTTAAAATGTGGTCCAATTATTTTTTGTCTTGTACATTTTGAATTAATGGTGTATAAGATGAATTGGAGTATGATTGTAAGCACATGAAATGTGGAAGGATGGGCGTTGAATGAGACATATCAATCCATTGTGAAGGCTCTATAAACCATATGCCATTTACCAATGAAGCTTCATCCCTACCACTCCTTTTCCTGGAGAAGACAATGTATATGTATGCGATTTTTGCATTGCATTAAAAGTTTGTGTTGAAGATTTTTCCTCCTCATTGCTGGAACAATACATTGTGCTTACTGTAGGTTTGGCTTTAAGGCCGAAGTAATTGACTACTTGGTTCTTGGATTTTGATAATGAGTAGATTGTTGGAGTAAACTTTGTGCAGAAGCAATTTGGTGGGGCATTAACACCTACAAATATAATACAAAGCAATAATGAGGTATCCATGTCCACACATTACACACGTGAGCAATTGGATTTGAACTCTTGAACATAGTTCTTTCACAAAGGGATTCAAAGGGTGTGTCACTCAATTGGTTCTTGAGAAAAGAGCATTGCAAACATGAAAGATCTCAAGCCTTGAAGAAAAGAAGCACAACCAATCATCATGTGGCTGCCTCATGATAACAATGGAGAAGTTTGCACTGAGAACATAGTTAGAAATTAATTTTGCAGAAGACCTATGTTGGTGAAGTGAGTGGACTCTAAGTCCCTCATTTACAGATTAATGTTTTAGGTTGTTATTCAAGTAGGTTTTATTGACTCTATGTGAATATAATCATAAAATTCTAAACTAGAGTGAGTGGTGTTCACAACATCCATTGTTCAAAAAAAAAAAGAAAAGGAAATGGCATAGCTAGAATAAGAAATGATGAAGTTTCGAAGTGCAACGAAAAGTGGGGTTTACCCGCAATGAAGGTTGGGTCATTGATCTCTCTCCGTCCAACAATCCCCATTTCCCATTATTCACATTATTGGCTTGGAAATAGATTGGTGCATCTAAGCAATTGATCATCAACATTGAGTGATGCAATGTAGGTGTCTCTTTGAATGCGGGTAGGCTATGTTGATGGACTAGGGTTTTGGTTTTGTATAATGGTGTCATGGATGGACTAGGGTTTTTGATATGCAACTTTCTTGAATCATATTGTAGACGTTTCTCTTAGTTAGTAGACCGATGGTTATACAACCCTTTTTTTTTTGGCGTAATGAAGAATAATTTAGTGTCAACATTTAATTTTAGGTTGCATGGATTAATGGGGAAAAACCTAAATCCAACAATATGAGAGGCGTTTATATCTGTCTCATTTGAAGAGGAGTTGCACAAGCATTTTTTTCTGAACGAAGAAGGCAAAGGACAATTATTTTGTGGCCACCATTACTTTAATTTAGACCAGAGAGAACTTGCCCAAAAATATCGAAAGAATGAACACTCATCAAGGGGCTTGATGTTTCTGAGGCAAGGTGATGGGTCATTCGAGGGTTTCCATAGGGATTATTTTCTAGGTCTCTAAACCATAGAGTCCTGGACTAGTTTATCATCAAAGTCATGGATCATAGTCTATACATGGTGGAGTATGGGGAAGATGAATCACCCAGTCCAACATCCATCTTTCAGGGGCATCGTGAGTTGGTTAAAATATGGAGAGATGCGCGCAATTTTTAGGATTGGGCTTGCAAGGTGACACTCATATTCCTGGACATATAGCGCCAGATGGTGAGCCAAGGGTCAGGCTATACATTCCCTTGATAAATGATAGAGATCATGAGATTAGTTCATATTACTCTAACCATAAAGGTGATGAGACTATAATTGATGTTCTTCAGGTGGTGGAGTCTTTGAGATTTGTGATTCTAAGGATAAAACATAAGGTGGAGTTTAATTTCCTTAACTATGGCTAGGCTGTGAAAGGGTCCATAGAGGTGTTATTGGGGACATAACTAAGGTCAAGGCCTAATGCGTACAACTCATATATGAAGTTAGTCTAGGCATCTCTGAGACTTGGGAAAGGAAAAATGTATTAGATGCAGAAATGACAAGGTGAAACTAGTGCTCGGACTTGATGTAAGTATGGATAGGGTCGAAGGATCGATTAACTAGGCTTTGGTGGGAAATTTTATTGGAAAACTAGTAAAAGGAGACTATTTGAGACTTTGGTTAGAAGCGGGATGGCGTAAAATTATGGGATATATCCCCTAATATAACATGTTCGTCAGAGGGTGGATATGATTTGAATTAAAAAGAGCATATGATGCTACTATAATCCTCAAATATGACTGGTTTTGTGGGCCTTCTAGTCTAGTCCCGCAACATTGTAAGTTGGGGTTTGAACCCCATCGTGAACTAATGAATATTCAACATATTTGAGTACTTCTCCTTGGGATGTTGTTAGAAATCTATAATGAAGTGGTTTTACGACTAATTGGAGGTAATATCGGGCATTTCATTGTGTTGAAAATGGTTTTTATTGATGTCAAAGGTTGTCCACATGAAAGGGAAAGTTACATAGTCAAATAATATATTTTGAGACCTTTTCGATGATGTGTGACACACCCTCTAACTCCCCATAGTTAAGGATATATGATTTTTTGAAGATACTCATTCATATCTGTCTTTACCCACAAGTTGGCCTAGCTAGTGACAAGGTGACAAGTTGGCCCTATTTTTGGGGTCAAAAACACTATATATAGGAATAAGGAGGAGCATTTCTACTCACTCGTTCAAGTCAATTTGGAACTGTTCAAGCGAGCTAGAAGAGCAGGGTTCATACCTCATGAACCAAGTGAACAAGGATTGAAAACTGAGGAATTTCTGTGGGGTTATTTGTTAGGTTTAAGGTCAATTTTTTTGTAGAGTTGTCTTAGGAAAGTTTCAGACCTTTGGAGGATGAAATAGTAGACGTTTGGAGGATTTAATTACAAACCTTTGGAGGCCGAAATCATAGACTTTTGGAGGAATAAATTACAGACCTTTTTAGGTCCGAACTGCAAAACGTTTGGAGGCCAAGTTGCATATTTTTGGAGGGTAACTTGTAGACATTTGGAGGCTGAAATTCCAGATTTTTTGCAAGCCAAATTCTAGTCTTTCTAAGGTTGAACTGCAGGTTGAGTTGTAGGTGGAGATGCAAGTTTTTTTGTGGAGTCTAAGTTGGGTACAAGCTGTCAGGAGGGCATATCTCTTTGATACGTTTTTGAATAGAGATAAGTTGGTGCTTACCGAGGATTGGTGTCCTCATCCTCTTGATAGGTTGGATCATGTAACTTGTTTGTAAGTTGGTGCTTACAAAGGATTGGTGTCCTTAGAAGTCATTGTAATAAACTGAAGTTTGTTTTCAAGTGTTTCTTCTTCAAGTCCTAATTTGCATCTTAATCTATTTGTTCAGTTTTAAGAAAGTGAAAAATACTAGTTGCTAATAAATACTGATTCACCCCCCTCTTAGTATTTTCAATAATTGGTATCAGAATGAGCTTCTTTAAAAAAATAATAACAACTGGAAGAATATATTACAGGGGCCATGGCCAATCATGAAGCATAAATCAAAATTCCCTTCTTTGATGGAACACATTTTTCCTTTTGGAAGATAAGAATGAGAATCCACTTGATGTCTCTTCGTGTTGAAGTTTGGTAGTCTGTTACAGATAGATATAAGTTCCTATATTATCCTCCAACTGATTTAGATGGAAGAAAGGATTATCTCTCCAATTCAAAAGCTATGAACTCCATTTTAAGTGGCTTATTAGATTCCAAATGTGTTAAAGTTATGCAGTGTGAATCAAATAAAGAAATGTGGGACAAGCTTGTGAGCAACTATGGAGGAGATGAAAAAGTAAAGAAGGCAAAGCTTCAAACCTTCCAAAGACATTTTGATATCCTGAAAATGAATGATGAAGAAGATGTTGCTGCTTATTTTCTTTGAGTAGATGAAGTGGTTAATTCTTTCAAAGGACTTGATGAAGATGTTAAAGAAACAATAGTTGTTCAAAAAAAATTGAGATCTCTTCCTCTATGCTTTGATGATAAATTCTATTCCATAGAAAAATTAAGGGATTTGGAGAAGCTAAAAATGGATGAGCTTCACGTAATTGTCACTCCATAGGAAATGAGGACAAGAAACTCATCACATAAGGAAGCAACATTTAAAGCATCCAAGCTGTCAAGAAAATGCAAGTATGGTGACTCCTCCAGTGATGAATCAGATACATAAATGGCTCAACTAGTCAGAAAACTAAAGAAAAGATTTGAATTCAAAGGTAAGTCACCTATCATCTGTTTTAATTGTGTTAACATATGATTTCTACTAAGTGTCCTCTCAGGGAAGATAGTGATGATGAGGAAGAACTCAGAAAAAGGGTCTTCAAAGGAAAATATCAGAAAAATAAAAGTCTCTATTCCAGAGAGGATAACGATTGTTTTGAAGAAGAAGAATATGACTCCAATAATGATAGAAGGGGAATCCTATTTTTAGACACAATTGAAGAATCCAACAAAGATGAATTAGAGGAACACGATGAAAAAGCACAAGAAGAAGGTGTTGAAGGCATAGTGGATCTTGAAGTCAAACTTAGCATTGCATTAGAGGAAATTGATAACCTCATAAAGGAGAACAAGAAACTATCCAAGGAAATAATATTCATCAAGAATGAAAAAGAGGAGGAAAAAAGAATGGTAGAAGTGTTGAACAACTACCTAAAAGATAAGGAAGAAAACTATGGAAAGCTTGAAGCATAAATTGTCACAATAAGGAAAAATCTAGATGAGCTTATCAAGAACTTGAAAATATCTCAAACCTTGGATGCCATTCTTAGCAGTGAAAGATCACCATATGACAAGACCTATCTTGGAAATATTGGTGAGACTTCATGCAAATAAGATGAAAACTCCAAAGGCTCCAATCTTAGCAAGAATAAGAACAAAAGTCTGGAGGAACCTGAAGTCACTACTACACCAAAAGGCTATGTTGATGCTCTCAAGAAATACACTCACAATGCATTTAACAATACAATAAATGACAAGAACCAACAATTTTCTCCAAGTTGTTCAATTAAGGCAATCATACACAGCCAAGTATCAAATTATTTTTCTTGGTCACTATTTTTCATGTAATAGTTTTGGACATCAAGCAAGAGATTGTAAAGCCTATGCCAAAAATGGTTATAAAGGAGGTTCTCATTAAACCTCCAGAACCCATTTTGTAGACAACAAAATAAAAAATACCGATGGGTTCAAAAACATAAATTATAATTTATTTTCCCCATTGTTCAAAAACAATTTTGGACATATGGCATGAGACTGTACTACAAAATCTAAAGAAAGGTTTTGGAGGAGAAAACAAGAAGAACCACCAATAGAAAATTGTAGACGAGCTATGTATTCTCGAAATCATGAAAGTCGGTGGTATGTAGATAGCGGGTGTTCTAAACACATGACAAGAGATCAAAAGAAGTTCATTACCCTAAAAGAAGAAAATGGAGTAAATGTGACTTTTGGAGACGATGGATCTACAAAAATTGATGGAAGAGGTACAATAAGCCTTGACAATGGTAGGGCTAAAGAAAAAAATGTTTTATATGTTGAAGGACTCAAAAATAATCTTCTAATTTTCGGTCACATGTGTGATCAAGGTTATGACCTCACTTTCCGTGCTAAAGAATGTAAATAAGGAAGAAAGATTCAGGAAGACTAGTGGGAAAATCAATAAGAACTACATGCAATGTATATATTCTTGATGAAATTCAAGGATAACAATATTACATCGAAAATACATATGAGGTTTGGTTATGTCATAAAAGGATAAGACACTTGAGCTTTGAAAATTTGGCAAAAATTAGCAAAACACAAGCAGTGAGAGATATGCTCAAAATCTCAAAACCAACAAGCACCATCTGTGAATCCTACCAACATGGGAAACAAACAAGAGTGAGATTCAAGTCAAAGGAATGATCAACATCAAGACCACTAGAGATGGTTCACACATATCTTTTTGGACCAACAAGAACACCAACCCTGCAAGGAAAAATGTACTTTATGTTGTTTATTAATGATTATACTAGAATGGTTTGGGTTGCATTTCTTAAAGCAAAGTCAAAAGCACTAGATACTTTCAAATCATTCAAATATTCAGTTGAAAATTAAAGCAATCTAAGAATCAAATGCTTAAGATCATATAGAGGTGGTTAATTTACCTCAAATGATTTTAATGAATTCCGTGAGAAATGTGGAATCAAGAGACAAATTTCAGTTGCAAGAACTCCGCAATAGAATGGAGTCGTAGAAAGGAAAAATAGATCAGTTGAAGACACAACAAGAACAATGTTGTTAGAGGCAAAACTACCAGATAAGTTTTGGAAAGAAGTGGTTGATACAATAGTATATATCATGAACATAGCACAACTCCAAGTTAATAATGTAAAGACACCATATGAGCTATGGAAAGGCATGCCAACTTTAGTTTAGTATTTCAGAATTTTTGGAAGCAAATGTTTCATGAAGATAAATGATGATAAATTGGGAAAATTTGATTCTAGAGTAGACGAGGGAATATTCCTTGGATATTGAACAAGAAGTAAATCTTACACATGTTACAATAAAAGACTACACAAATATGTGGAATGCATTGATGTAAGAATATACGAAGCATTGTCAGAGAAAAAAGCAGAACAAACAAGTAAGATTTCAAAGAATATCATCTACATGGACCAAGAAGAGATTACTACAAAGGAAGAACAAGAATGAGAAGAACAATCACCATCCAAGACAACTTTCAATTTTATACAAAAACATCACCCAAAAGACTAAATTATTGGAAATGTTGATGGAGGCATATAAACCCGAAGAAAAATGACCAATACACCAAGAACATCTAATTTTGTCTTGTTGTCCAAAATAGAGCCAAAATATTTTGCAGAAGCAAGTAAGGACCAACATTGGGCGAATGTCATGTTAGAATAATTAAATCAAATTGAGAAAAATGGAACCTAGGAACTTGTTCCATGACCAAAAGATAAAAACGTGATTGGGACTAAATGGGTATTCAAAAACAAAATGGATGAAGATGGAAAAATTATCAGGAATAAGGAAAGACTTGTGTGTAAGGGCTATGCACGGATTAAAGGAATTGACTTCGAAGAAACCTTTTCTCAAATTTCCAGGTTAGCAGCGATAAGAATGTTTTTGGCATTTGCTTGTTCTAAAGGCTTCGAAGTATATCAGATGGATGTTAAATCAACCTTGTTGATACTGAGAGGGGGGTGAATCAGTATCAAGTACAATTTAAAAACCTTTTTCAACTTATACTTAAACCATTCAATTATATCTAATGAGCAATGAACAATAGTATAAGAGTTACACCAATACACCACAATACACCATGCACAATATATAAGAAATAATCAATAGTTTTTGTTCAAGGGAAGTAATGACTTCCAAAGGTAGCTACAAATTACAAATGTAAAGGGAGGGATAAACCTCCAAGAGGAAGATACAATCCTCCAATATCAAGAGAGAGTTGAACTCTCCATCCTTGCCCCTTCCTTCCACCCAAGAATATATGAGAGATAATAAAACTTTACATTAAATCATCAC
>ML781016.1:83876-108524 GCA_009831015.1 Picea engelmannii | reverse complement strand
AAACAACATGATGTATACTATCCATTCATGGGTGTTGTATATGCATGTGCATTGTCCTTCATGTCCAAATACCTTTATCAATCTTGCAGTCCAAAACCCATGACTAGGGTTGACATCAATGCCAACAACCAATCTTCCAACAAGCCTTTCTAAATGTATATTTAAAGGAAGAAGTATACATTGAACAAACAAAAGGTTTTGACTTATCCTATGATAAATATTATGTGTGTAAATTGAAGAAATCTATTTATGGGTTAAAACAAGCTCCAAGATCTTGGTATGCCAGGCTTGACCACTATATTCAACAACAAGGCTTCAAAAGAGGAGTTGTTGACAAAAATCTATAGATTAAGACTGAAAAGGAAAACTTATTAAATACACTTGTATATTTTGATGATATCATTTTTGGAATCAATGACGATGATACGAGTCATGGGTTTGCTTAGGAAATGTCAAAAGAATTTGAAATGTCAATGATCAGAGAATTATCCTTATTCCTTGGAATATAGGTTTCTCAAACCAATGAAGGAATATTCATTTCCCAAACCAAATACCTCAAGGAAATTCTCAAGTGGTTTGGTATGGAAGATTGTGCACCAGTTAGTACCCCTATGATTTTCGGATGCAAGCTAAGTAAGAATGATAAATCTCTTAAAGTCAATTCAACTTCTTATAAATCTATGATTGGGAGTTTACTATACTTGACAACTTCAGGACTGGACATTATGTAGGAAATATGAATGCTTGCAAGATTTCAATCAACTCCAAAGGAATCACATATGCAAGAAATAAAAATGATCTTTCGATACTTAAAAGGTACACTTGATTTTGGGCTTTGGTATCCTAAGAGTGCATGTTTCACATTAACACCATATACATTGTTAATTTTTTTTCTTAGCAGTAGAAGGTGTCTGCTCATGCCTATGTGTCCTAAGCATAGAGTGGACATTAAACTTACCCAAATTAGCCTAAGTCTGACCTAGGAAACCCAACAATTTTTTTTTGTTAGTGTATTGTGGGGCCCTACTGAGTGGAGCACTCAACCTAGTGATGTGTGGGGCCCTGCTTAGTGGGGGAATTCATCCTAGTGGTGAGTGGAGTCTAGAGAAAGAGGGAAGCTAAATATCATTCGTTGAATCCCTTGCTGGGTGCTAATCCCAAGGAAACCAATGGGGGAGGATGGGTATAGAGGGGTTGAGGGTGTTGCACATTCTCATTCTGCATGTTTGAGAAGAGAAGAAGGTGCTAGAGGTTGAGGAAGAGGCTTAGAGTTGCTGAGAGAGAGGTCAAGCATTTTCTAGGTTGAATATCAGCTCAGTTTGATTTCTGGGCAGACCTAGCACCTAGAAGAGGCCACCTACGGGACTATTCTGGACAACATAGTGTTGCTATGAGAAGGGTCCTATTACACCAAAAAAGAGAGTATTTTTGTAGCCCTTACAACTTCAACATAGAGGGAAGAAACTGGGGTTGAGTTACAACAGTTTATAGGATCATTTCAGAGACCATTTAGAAACCATTTAGGGAGGAAATGAGGGTCGTACAACAACAACCTTGAGAAGTTGAGCCTGTTGAGCCATACACTCAAGAAGTGGAGCATTTCTGGCCTGTAAGAATTTGTATTTTTTGTTGTAACTATTTTTACCTCTGAAGCCTCTAATAAAAATCTCTCCTTTGCTAGTTATCCCCACACTGGGTTTTCCAGGGTAATCTACTGTGTAACTGTGTGAATGCTTTTATTTTT
The DNA here is from genome assembly GCA_009831015.1 of Picea engelmannii. Classification (NCBI taxonomy): domain Eukaryota; kingdom Viridiplantae; phylum Streptophyta; class Pinopsida; order Pinales; family Pinaceae; genus Picea; species Picea engelmannii. Next base: position 106,780 of record ML781016.1, on the reverse strand, counting down.
CACTGTGCATGGATGTGATATATACTCAATTGTAGTAAAATAACATAGTTTAGTTTTATTTATGTTCTAATTTTTTTGTGTGTTTGAGAAACTTTTGGCTATTTATTTTGTTGCTGGGTATTAGAAGTTTTACATGGTATCATAGCTTTGCCTCTGATTAGCACACAGGTCACAAGTTCAAGTCTCAAAATTATTTCTATAACTTTTTGAAGCTTACAACAACCCAAAATTAGTTTTTTCATGGCTACCAGTGTTAGGTATGAGGATAGGCTTGAGGGGGCCACAAACTATCTTCAGCGGAAGGTCAGAATTACAACTGTGCTCAAGGAGAACAAGTTGTGGTCTTATGTCAGCACAATAGTTCTTGTACCATTCCATAATCCAATTTCCTTGGACCTCCATGAGGTGAAATAAGCTATGGCACATAGGATACTGCTAGATGGTGTCAAGGACCATCTTATTCCACATCTAGCTGAGAAGAAAAAAACAAAAGAAATGTGGGATGCTATGACCAAACTATATTAGAGTGACAATCAGAACTGTAATATGGCTCTTAGGGACAAGTTGCATGCCACCAAGATGGAAAGGGGTGAAGATGTGACATCCTACCTCACTAGGCTCACACAAGTCAGAGATGAGCTAGCAATAGTAGCAGACATTATTCTTGAAGAAGAGCTGGTACATATTGCCTTGAATGGGTTTGGAAAATAGTGGGATGTATTTTTCAAGTGTGTGGTGGGAAGAGAGAAGATTCCCACTTGGGAGAGGCTATGGGATGATTTCACTCAAGAAAAGATCCGGGATGGGTCTCAACATGGAGAGAAAAAAATAAATATGAAGATAAAGACAACCTTGCTTTGGAACCAAAGGGAAAGGGGAAGAGAATGAAAAACTATGCTAAAAGAACTTGTTCAAAACAAGGCAACAATATAAATTTTGACATCAACAAAGTCAAATTCTTTTCTTGCCATCAACTTGGGAATTTTTCCAACCAATTTCCCAACATGAAGAAGGGAAAACCCAAGAAGAATATGGTTGCTACAACTGATATGGATGCATTTGCAGACAAATTTGAAGATGAATTTTCACTCTTAGCATGCCTATCCACCTCCATGGTCATTGGTACATGATTGATTGACAATGGTGCTTCATGCAACATAACAAGGGTGCATGAGTACTTCATAAACTTGAAGGAGTACAATACCAAATTCAACATTGTACTTGAACATAATGCCAAGTACATGCCAACATGCAAAGAAACCGTGAGGTTTTAGAGAGAGTCTGGTAAGATTTTGTCAATTAATTATGTTTTGTTTGTTCCTAGTTTAACTAAAAATATGATTTATGTTTTATCCTTAGAATATAAGGGATATGAGGTCACTTTATGGGATGGAAGAGTACTCATACATCCAAGGGTATCCAATACTAGCATGGGGAAAGTGTTGGGCATAAGGAAGGACAAAATGTACAAGCTGCAGTTTGAACCAGCCTGTGCGTTGGTTAGTAGCAACAACAATGGATGATATTTAGGGGAGCTTTGGCATAGGCATATGGCTCATTTACATCATGGAGCACTCAAGGTGCTTAAGGAGGCCATGACTGGGCTTCTAGTGTTTATTTCTTATCAACATGGTGTGTTCTTTGGGAAAGTATGCCAAGATAGTATTTCCTAGAAGTGACAAGAGGTCCAAAGGAATTTTGGGCTTGATCCATTCAGATGTCTGTGGGCCCATTTCAACAATGTTTATTGGAGGGTTTAGCTACTATGTATTCGTTATTGATGATAATTCGAGGAATACCTAGATCTATTTTATGAATACCAATGATGATGTCTTCGTTCGGTTCCAAGAGTTCAAAGATCTTGTGCATAACCAGATGGGAAGAAAGATCAAGGTGCTCATGTCAGACAATTGAGGTGAGTATACCTTGAGTGCCTTCAAGGAGTTCTATGTAGATTCTAGGATTAAGAGGGGTCAAAATTTAACTCAAAAATCAAAGTTCTCGGAATTTCCTCAAAACGAACAAGAGCGTAGCCCTCATCGTCATGAACCCAACGCAACTCGTTTGGGTTCAAACGGATGTCAGATGAGAGAGATATCACAATCTGTTCGAATCGCCAAACAAGGAAAAAAATGAGTGATGACTGTGCAGTCTATACAGTCTGTACGGATGCTGACGTGGCAGAGGTCGTACGTCCGTACACTGACGTGGCATATGATGACATGGTAGTTTTGGATTGGTAGTTGAGGGTGAATGGTGTTTTGACATGTGGCAGTTTTTCGTTAATGGATTGGTGCCATGTGGCCCAGTCGTGGGCTGCCACGTGGCACTCTATTATTGGTTTGGGTGTTGGTTAAAAAATTATGGAGTCCACCGGAATCGAACCCCAGACCTCCTCCCACCGTGCAGAGCTTTGACAAAGTCCGACCAACCAACGTGCCACACCTTAAGTCTTGTTATGTTAACGAGTTTATTTGTATTTAAATTTGAATTGTGTTTATTTCTGCGTGGGGGTCGGGCTGGGGCTTAGCCCCAGCTCGTGGTTTCGGCGTTCATGCATGTGACCGGTGGTTACACAATTCACATGCACTTTCAAACGATAAGCCTCGGTCACACATTCCATCACATATGACCTTGTCATGAGTGCGCGCGGGGAGTTGGGTTGGTTTTTAAAACGGTTCCCCACCAACCATTCACTGCCACTTGTCATTCATTCATTTGCCATTGTAAACTCAACCCTTTTCTTATTTTGCGCATGGTCACATGGTGACCTTTAACCGTGGTTTTGGCGGTTAGGGGCTGGGTGCGCCCTAACCATCCTACAGTTTGAACAGTTTTGTGGTTATGCGCGTGTGCTAGGTTTTAGCACGAGTTTTTGAGCGTGTTCTGGGTTGAACGTACAGAGGTGCGTTTTGGCGAACCAGAGACAACAAGCTTGAAGGAAGAGAATGGCAGGAGGCCTATCTTCTTCATTTTTTGGCCAAATGAGGTGCTGAAAAAGCCCAGCTAGGGGTTTTTGGACGTTCTGAATCCATTGGCACTGTTTTCAAAGCCACTTGAAGACTTCTTTTGTAGTTTTTTAACCATTGAAGTTTCAGGAAGCTCTAGGGAGCTTGAAGCCCTCATTGTTTGAGGTCTTGCTCAGATGAGCCTATGTTTGTTTTCTGTGATTGAATAATCATTTTTGGCTAATTATTATGCTTTAAACACTTTGGGATAGGTTTTAGATCCATTTAAGGACTTTTATAGGTGTTTTTGCCAAAGAGAAGCTCAGTGAAGCTTAAGGCCACATGTAGAAGAGGTCATGCCCGGATGAGCCATGATCCGTTTTCAGAGTTTTATTAGTCATTTTTGGGGGTTTTATGTATTTTGATCCCAATGGTATAGTCAGAATTTCCATTGGAGTTGAGCAGCAGCTTGTAAAATAATATTTGACAAATTAATCCCAGAGAGCCAAGTCCATTGATGGAGGCTCAAGGAGATGTAGCCCAGAGAGGGGTGAACTCCTTTATCATGTTGTTCTTGTTGTGAGTGTTTGTTGGTTATTATTTGTTGCAAGTTATTTTTGTTGTTGTATTTATGAAAACAACATATTTAATCTTTCAAAGACCTCACACATAACCATTTAAAAGAAGCATGAACTTAACGCATAATTCATCTTGCATATTTTAACACATGGAGCAAGGTCTTGTAAAGTTTATTTTAATGAAGTAGAGGGTGCTTGCATAACATAACAAGTCAACCTTCTATTTTCAGATCAGTTGAATGTACTGTATAACCCACAACATATTGGAGTCTAAGAGAGGAATAATACATCAATATTTGGGGAAGCAAAGGCTATGCTTCATGATCAGGACTTGCCCATGTTTCTATGGGTTGAGGAATTTAGCACTGTAGTCTATTTGCAAAACATGAGTCTGAATAAGGTATTGGGGAGGATGACCCTTGAGGATGCCTTCACGGGGAAGAAACCAAAGATTGGTCACATAAACATATTTGGTTGCTTGGTCTACTTCCATGTTCTGGAAGAGACGAGGACCAAGCTTGAGCCTACTACAGAGAAGGGCATCCTTGTTGGTTACAACAAGACCTCTAAGGCATACAAGATATACATTCTTGTGCTTAGTAGGACAATGGTTAGGAGGGATGTGAGATTTGAGGAGGGCAAGGCATTTAGGAAGTCGTGTGGAAAAATGCCAATTGATGAGCAGTTTTATGAGCATATTCAGGAGTAGAGTGATCCCAAGGAGGAGGCTAGAAAACCATTGCAGACTACAGGTCCCCAGACTACTATATAGGCTGGGAAGTAGTAGCAACAAAGTGAGCAGGGTGTGCAGCATGAGCAACATGAGGAGGATCAAGATGCTCAATTTATTCTGCCTGAGTCCTCTAGTAGGAGGAGGCCGAAGTGGGTAGAGTGGACACTGAGAGAAGCTCACAAGAAAGTGGATGCTCCCAAAAAATCTGTTAGGGAGAGTAGGACACCGCATAGGTTTTCCAGTTACATGTCTCTTATGAGCGAGTTGATAGAGGCTAAGCCTTCCAATTTTCAGGAGGCATCTGAGCAATAGGTGTGGAGAGATGCCATGATGGAGGAGTATTTTTCCATCATGAAGAATGATGCATCAGAGGTTGTTCCTTGGACAGAGGGTAAATTTGTGGTTGGATCTAGGTGGATCTTTAAGATCAAATATGCTACTGATGGCAGTGTGGAAAACTTCAATGCCTGCTTTGTAGAAAATGGATTCTCACAGAATGAAGGCATTGACTTCAGTGCGACATTTGCACCCGTGGAGAGATATTATTCTATTAGAGCTGTGATATCCATTGCAACTGAGTTGGGATGGCAGATCCACTAGATGGATGTCAAGACAACATTTATTAATGGAGTAATAGAGGATGAGATATACATAGAGGATCCAGGGGGGTTTGAGGTGTTGTTGGCATAGGGGTAGACCCAGGGTTCAATGCTACAACAATGCACCAACAAAACCCTAACTACCAGCCCTTTTGGAAACACCTGCGAAGCAGATGAAGTCTCACCTGAGGTAGAGGCAAGGGTGGTTACAGGACTCAGGTGTCTGCAACCTTAGACATGACACAATTATGTGATTGTAATACTTAATAGAGCACTTAGCACCGACATTTCATCAATATTTAACCACTATCCACTTCACAAATAAAACAGATCATTGCATCATTCAGTCATATCTGATGTATCTAAGCACTTATCATAGAGAAGTAGGTTAGATCTAGCATATTCAAGCACTAAGTACATTCACATGGGTCAGATATAACATCCATATACATAATTAGCATAAAGCATAAACATATCTATCTATCTATATCAAAGCACTTAACAAGTAAAGACATAAACACATCAACACATTACACAAAGCAGAGCAACATAGCATATACGTGGTTCACCCCCACCCTGGGGCTACGTCCACCAACTCTTCTTCTTTATTATCTTCTTCAATAGGTTACATGCACAGAGCCTCAAAACCCTACTCTGCATAGGACGTGATATCTGCGCAGCTTGCTGGATCCTCCTTGCCCGAGTAGATCTAAGCACACAACCTTCCACAACCTCTTACACTGACTTGCACTTAGCTCTGCAAGTCTCACACAGTATGCACAAAGCACTTACAATCCTCCAATCACATAGATCTAGCACTTAGTATATTAGCCTAACATCACATAGATGCCCGTCCTTACATTGCCTAGACGTCTATTTATACTTTACAAGATAGGCCTAAACATGGGTAAACCCATGGGCCAACATCCCATACCCGTTACATAATCCCAAATCCCAAAAAGGACCCAAAAAGGACCCAAAAAGGGGCCAAGATCCTGTGATCTCTGCTTCATCTTGCGCTCCTCCTTTGACAGCTTGTCGAAGTCCAAAAATAGTTCAAACTTGACCAAGGATCTCCCAAAACTTGGTCAAGGGCCAACAGGCCCCCAACACTCACCCATGACTCATCCCAATTCACTCTGATCTGGATAATTCCACTTCAAAAGCCTTGAGTGTAGCTCGAGCTTCTTTGAATTGTTGTTGTGCCTTGGCCTCTTATTCAACGAACTCTTGGATGACTGTGTCGTTGACATTTCCCTCATGGCGTTGTTCAGCTGCAGTGACAACCTGCTCCAGTTCTACTCCTCAGCCTTCTATCTATGTGAACAATTGGTAAGCCTTATCTTGTACAGGTTGGAGCCTCTGAGTTACTTCCATAACTCTGCTCTGGATAGTGTGGATCTGTTGCTGGGCAGTGTGCTTCTCCTGGGATCACTTCATTCTTTCCACAACTAACAGGGGCTTCATCTATGCGTGTATCGTTTTGGCTTGATACTTCTCCTCTTGGAGCTGCGACTCCAGTGCCTTCAATTCTATATTCTCAGTGAGTTGCTCGTAGGTCTGGGCACTGCGATCAGTGAGTTTCTTATATTCCATAGCAAGGGATTTTATTCTCTCAACTGCGCTTCGAGCAATTTATTCTCTTTGATCCCTTACATCCTGTGGGGTCTCGGGCACTGTGCGGAGCTCTAAGTCTGCCATGCGTTGGTGTAGCTACTGGATAACTTCTATGAGCTTCTCTACTTGCTGCGTGACTTTATCCTCTACCTTTATTTATATGACTGTCATAGAACGAAGTGTTCTGCTGAATGCTTCTTTCACTTCGAGTTGCTCTATGAGCAACTGTTCTTTTCCTTGTTGTAGTTGTGCTTTTTCTTCATCAAACTTTGCTTGGAGAGAAATATTTTCATGTTCTACAGATCGACGCTGCTCTACAAGTACTCATTTCACTTGCGTCAAATCCTGGGTGGCTTGTTCTATTTCCTCTTGTGCTTGTCAAAGGTGAGCTTCGACTGTCTTAGCTAGTCGGTGGAGTTGGGCTGGATCATTTCCCAACTCTGGTTCTCCCAATGGCGGGGACACAGTGGAGACTACACGACTGGACTGAAGGGCTTGTTGTACCCCTCATATTTCAACTTCAATCCTATCATACATTTCTTCATGCTTCGCTCCTTGTTTCTCTGCTATCTCTAGTGAATCATTGTTCAGGGCGACTATGATGAAGTCAAAATCATCAGAGGTAAGGACAGTCTGCATATTGGTCATGGAGGCTTTCGATTTCTTCCGGGAAGAAGGTTTCGGGGGGGAAACCCTCCTCTTCTTAAAAGGGTCAACCTTGTCTCTGGGTGATGTTACTTCGCTTGGTCTCTTTTCAGCTTCTACTTCTTCACCACCCCCTCGGTCAGGTGACATGGAAGCAGTCTTCACTAAGGTGTTGCTTAAGTTTTGGACCTCCTTAGTCTTCTTCTGTTTGCTAGTTTCAGGTGTATTCTGTTCTTTATGAGCGCCCTATGGTATGTCAATATCATATATGTCTACGGGGTTGGTGGGGATAAGGAGGTCAGTGGACCATTCCTTGGTGATCTCCTCAAGGTCTTCTTCTGTAAGTTTGTAATATGACTGGAGCTTCTCTTGATGTTCATCTGCTCACGCTGTAATGTATATAAAGTGCCTATCTACGTTGAACTTCATTAGTGCTTGAAACCTTTGTAGGGTGTTCAGAGTCATGTGAGGCTTGACTTAGATGGATTTCTTTAGCTGGAGGTAGTATGTATGAAACAAAACGTTCAACTTCCACTGCTTGTTCATATCAGTTGAATACCACAGGGTATCGAACTTTGCGGCAAGCGGTTCGAACGACTCTATCTTGGGGAAGGTCGTTCCTTTCGGCATCTCCTAGGAAATAAATGAAATGAGGACCAGAAGTCAGCTGAAATGAAATTCATAACCCTGATCCTGTGCTTCTCGGCAATCTAGTTCCAACCGGTTAACTAGGTACTTCGCCCAGTTCATCTGTAGGACTTCCGTGCACTTCCCTGGGAGGTTAACGACAAAGACGGTGGACTGAGAAGGTCGGTTCTTCCTTAATAACTTTCCAACTATCAGTTGACACATGAGGTGCACTGTTCCACTCTGGATGGAAGCTACCTTGTAGCCCCTTTTTCCCTTCTCAATGTTGCCATATGTATCCTTGATTTTCTGTGCTAGTGCGCGATCTACAGCTTTTCCTGGATAAAAGTCCTGCGGGTCGAGTCCTTGCATACTCAGTCCCGTGATCATGTGGATCAACATTGGGTCAATGGTAATGCGAAGGTATGGCCATAAGTAGCCACCATGGTAACATGATAGTAGCAACTTGACACAGGCGTTGACTTCCTGTTGTCTTCCGAAGTGTGGGATCTTCATGACATTCAGTAGAGTGGACTGCGCGAGGTTCATCGTCCATAAATGAGGGATGATCTTTGAGTTCCTCCCTTTAGTTCTGGTTAGGTACTTGTATGGGGTGAGCATGCCATATATCTTTCGATCTCCAAGGCTGAAGTCGCTAAAATTCAACACTATGATCTTGTCCTGCTCTGTTCGAACTGCGCGTATCCCCTTCGGGAGGTACGCAGTGACCATAGTGTACTTGAAGTCTCTTTAACTCTGTTCTGTCCATTATGGCGCGGTCCAACAGTCTGGTGGCGAACCATAAATTCCTTTCTACCCGTTCGGGGGGGTGGTTGGTTGAACGATTATATTGATCCCAACGGCTATATTACTTTGCCATGGCAAATTGCCATGTGACGTTGTTCTGTTATCCCGACGAAGTTCCAATTTTGCAAATTTTCCTTCTGCGAAGTTCCCTCTGGAACCTACTGTAACTTGTCAATCTTAGCTCTCTTCTTACTTATTTTTCTAGTTTTCTTTCTAGTGAGCTTCACCTCGGTATGCCTTTTTCCATTCTGATTCTTATCTTCTTTTGGCATAGTTACTTCACGCTGTTGAGATTCTTTCCTAAGAGTCAAGGGTGATACTTCTTCTTTATCTGGAATAGGTACTTCAATCTTCTATGGGTCTTCTAGTGTTCTTACAACTTCGATATCCAGGTTTTTGGTGTTAAATAGCTTCGATCTAATTTTCTGTTCTTCAATCAAGTGTGCGATTCTTCTAGTCATGAAATCTTTTAACTCTTGCTTCTTCTGCACTAAATTTTTTTCTTCTTCTTTCCTTCTGGCCTGATCTCTTTCAATCCAAGGTTTTCCTAGTAACATGGTAAATGGGGTGTTGTTCTCAATAAGTTTAATAATATCAAAATCTTCCTCTGTCGAAGTTCCATTGGCATTCATAGATATCTCGGTGAGATTTCCACATAGGTTTATCAACTTTCCTCTAAATATACCTATTCCTCCCAATAAAGGAGTCATAGCAGGTTTCCCTAAAAGTTCCCAAGTTCTTTTTGTCATGATATTCACCTGTGTTTTCTCATCTATAACATAGTCAATGTCAAAGTCTCCTATTCTTGCTTCAAGGCATTTTTTTTCTTTGAAGATTTCTGATAAACTGACATGTCGGTGGTCATTCGAGGTTTCTTCTATTTGTAGCAATACTTTCTTTGATTCTTTCTGGGGTTTTTCCATTTCTGTATCTGCCTTAGGGTTTTCTTGTCTCACGTTCATTCCTTCAAGCTTAGCAATCATTCTAGGGCAATCCAATACTTCATGGTCCATAGCTTTGCAACAAAGACAACTAGGTCTTCTCCCAGGGCATTCCTTAGCAAGATGTCTTGGTTTTCTGTAACTGTAACAAAGGGTTATTCCTCTCTTTCTTTTAAATGATTCCCAACTCTTTCTATATTGCATGCTAGAATAATGGTAGCTAACCTGGAAACATTTCTTTCTAGGATCCCACATCCACTTGTTAGTCCAAACATTCTTTCTATGCATAGGTATAACATATCTTTCACTATTCTTATCAAATCTACATATATCAAACCTTCTTTCATATGTTAGTGGCCTAGTTTTCAAGCTAGGACAGAATCTATCAAACATACCTAGATTCCTACTTTAAAAATAAAAAATTTCACTTATCTTACTTCTACAGAGCACAAAACTTTCAGATCTAGAAATTTTCACTATTCTTACCTTAATTAGAGCACATAGCTTGCAGATCTTACCTCTTTTAATAAAAGATTCTCACTTTTACCTTTCTCAGAGCACAAAGATTTCAGATCTTACCTCTTTTATTCCGATTAGGCTTCTTTTCTTTAGCACAGAGCTTCTCAAACTAAGTAGAGTATTGTGCACTAGAGCGACAGATCTACGCACAGAGCTTCCACAATTTCAGGTCAGATATTTTCACAAAGCTTCTTCTTTCTCAGTTCCCAACAATCACAGTTTCAGGTCCCGGCAACAGAACCATTTTGTGGCACAGGGGCAGACCCAGGGCTCAACGCTACAACAACGCACCAACAAAACCCTAACTACTGACCCTTTCGGCAACACCTGCGAAGCAGATGAAGTGTCACCCGAGATAGAGGCAGGGGTGGTTGCAGGACTCAGGTGTCTGCAAACTTAGCTAGGACACAGGTCTATGATTGTAATACTTAACAGAGCACTTAGCATTGATAGTTCATCAATATTTAACCACTATCCACTTCACAGATAAAACAGAGCATCGCATCATTCAGTCAGATCTAATGTATCTAAGCACTTATCATAGAGAAGTAGGTTAGATCTAGCAGATTCAAGCACTAAGCACATTCACATGGGTTGGATCTAGCATCCATATACATCATTAGCACAAAGCATAAACAGATTTATCTATCTATATCAAAGCACTTAGCAAGTAAAGACATAAACACATCAACACATTGCACAAAGCAGAGAAACATAACATATACGTGGTTCACCCCCACCCTGTGGCTATGTCCACCAACTCTTCTTCTTTATTATATTCTTCAATAGGTTACATGCACAGAGCCTCAAAATCCTACTCTACATAGGACAAGAGATCTGTGCAGCTTGCTAGATCCTCCTTCCCCGAGTAGATCTTAGCACATAGCCTTCCACAACCTCTTACACTGACTTGCACTTAGCTCTGCAAGTCTCAAAGAGTATGCACATAGCACTTACAATCCTTCAATCACATAGATCTATCACTTAGCATATTAGCCTAACATCACATAGATGCCCCTCCTTACATTGCCTAGATGTCTATTTATACTTTACAAAATAGGCCTAAACATGGGTAAACCCATGGGCCGACATCCCATACCCGTTACATACTCCCAAATCCCAAAAAGGACCCAAAAAAGGGCTGAGATCCTGCGATCTTTGCTTCATCTTGCGCTCCTCCTTTGATAGGCTGTTGAAGTCCAAAAATAGGTCAAACTTGAACAAGGATCTCCCAAAACTTGGTCAAGGGCCAACATGCGCACAAAAGAGCATAGTATGTTTACAAGTTAAGGAGAGCACTATATGGGCTCAAGAAGGAACCATGTGCATGGTACAACATGATCATAAATTATTTTCTTGGTATGGGCTTCACTGAGAGTGAGGTCGACTCCAACCTCTACTACATCTTTGTTAGGGGGAAGCCACTCATTCTTGTGCTATATGTGGATGGCTTGTTTTTTACAGGTTCAGAGAAGCTCATAGTGTATTGCAAGAGAGATATTTCTATTGAGTTTGAGATGAAGGACTTGGGTTTGATGCATTATTTTCTTGGTTTGGAGGTGTGGTAGAAGGATGGGTAGATTTTCCTTAGACAAGGGAAATATGTTGTGGAGATCTTGAAGAAGTTTGGAATGCAGGATTACAGGCCTATGGAAATACCCATGGTTACTAACTAGAAGAAGATGGATGCTTCCAAGTCATAGTTAGTGCATGCCACTCTTTATAGGCAGCTCATTAGCTATCTTATGTATCTAGTTAACACTTGACCAGATTTGTGTTTTGTTGTCAACACACTCAGTAAATTCATGGTAGAGTCTAAGAAAGTACAATGGGTGGAAACAAAACATGTGTTGAAATATCTGAGTGGAAAAATCAAGTTTGGATTGAGCTATATCTAGGGAGATGTAGTGAAGCTTGTGGATTATTTGGATGTATATTAGGAAAGAAGTCGTGTGGACAGAAAGAGCACATCATGTTGTTTTTTCATCTTGGATTTAGGGGTTATTTCTTGGTTCAATAGAAAGTGGAAATCAGTTTCTTTGAGCTCTGCAGAGGATGAGTACATGGCATCCAACTTGGCATCATGTGAGGCCATTTGTCTTCAGAATATACTCATGGTCTTGTTTGATATAGTGTTGGACACAACAATGATTCACTGTGATAATCATATCTGCATCAAGCTCTCTGAAAATCCAGTGTTTCATGATCGGTCCAAACACATTGAGATAAGGTACCACTTCATTTGGGACTATGTGTGTTACAAGGAAAATCTCTGTATGGCTAGGGGTAAACCACAAAAAACAGAAATGACTATAGAAATCAACTCTAATCTCAGATATGCTATCTAAGGAAATATACTAACAAGACAAGATAAAGAGCCTACCTCATCCAGACGTTCGATGAAGTCCAATTTTGAGCACTTGACTCAAAGAAATACACCTGCAACTTGTCCTCAAGAACCCGGAAACACAAGCATATGGTGATAATATATAATGTTAGCACATTCAATAACATAATCCATAAACATTCATAACAAACACGTCCAAAGAGGAATTGAAGGGCAAAGTAGAAACATTTCCAGTATATGGAAGGTCAAGGATCATGGATCTCGTGACGTGACATGGAAACCCGACACCATTTTTTTTATTTTTTGGCACTAAACCTGATGTACATGGGCTTTAGTGGTGCAACCTACATATACACATACTGTATAATAGATAGGGCGCGTATATGTGGAAAATATTGTTTTTAGTGTTGGGATTTGCAAAAGGGACTTCAAGTCTGCATAGGGAAATGGAACAAGGCCTTCTGAGTAAATTTTCATAGGGTGAGGAAAATCTTGCTATAACAACGTGAAGAAAGTTTCTCTAATGCTACAATACGTGCCAACCAGTGAGCAGATTGCATACATACTCAGAAAGCCTTAGGTGAAAGGAAAATTTGTCTACTTTAGGGACAAATTGGGGGTTGTGTAGAACACTTTCCTTACTAAGAGGGAGTGTTAATTTTTTTTGTGTAACAAGAGAAGGTGTATGTTCATGGCTATGTGTACTAGGCATATAATGTAGATTAAACTTACCCAAATCATCCTAAGTCTGACTTAGGAAACCCAACATAATTTTTTTTGTTAGTGTATTGTGGGGCCCTACCAAGTGGAGCACTCAACTTAGTGATGTGTGGGGCCTTCCTTAGTGGGGGTGCTTAACCTGGTGCTAAGTGGGGTCAAAATAAATAGGGTGGATCAATCTGGGCCATTGAATCCCTTGTTGGGCGGTAATCCCAAGGAAACCAATGGGCGAGGCTAGGTATAGAATGGATTAGGGTGTTGGGAATTCTCATTCTACATGTTTGAGAAGAGGAGGCACTAGAGGATGAGTAAGAGGCTTAATGTTGTTGAGATAAAGGTAAATAATTTGTTGGGTTGAAGATAAAGCTCGGGGTGATTTCTGGGCAGACCTGGTAGCTAGAAGAGGCCACCTACAAGACTGTTCTAGACAACAGAGTGTTGCTATGAGAAGGGTTCTATTACAACAAAAAATAGGGGACTATTCTGGTCCTTACATATTCAACACAGAGGGAGGAAACTGGGGCTGAATTACAAGAGTTTATAGGGTCATTTTAGAGAGCATTCAATGACCATATAAGGAGGAAATCAGGGCCGTACAACAAAGACCTTGAGTAGCTGAGTATGTTGGGCCATACACTCAAGAAGTGGAGCATTTATGGGATGCAAGAATTTGTATTTTCTGTTGTAGTTATTTTTACCTATGAAGCCTCTAATAAAAATCCCTCCTTTGTTGGTTTTCCCCACACTAGGGTTTCCAGGGTAATCTATTGTGTAACTATGTGAATGTTTTTATTTTCTGCTATGCATGCATGTGATACATACTCAGTTAGAATAAACTAGCATAGTTCCATTTCATTTCTATTCTGAAATATTTCTGTGTTTGAGAGAAACTGTTGGATGTTTATTATGTTGTTGGGTATTAGAAGTGTTACACACATATGTTTATTGGGAAGACAACATTGATGATATAAAAAGCACCAGTGGGAGTGCATTTTTCTTAGGAATATGCCTTGTGTCTTGGTCAAGCAAGAAGAAAACATCAATTTCTCTTTCTACAACCGAAGTTGAATACATAGTAGCAACATATTATTTTACCTAAATTCTCTGGATGAAACAAACTTTGCAAGACATTAAAATGGAATATGATCAACCAATTGTAATTTTCTACAACACTAGCATAGTCAATATTTCAAAAAATCTTGTCATGGAATAAAAAACAAAGCATATTCCAATCAAGTATAATTTCCTTAGAGAACAAGTCACCGAGAAAAAATTGAAGATGGAATATATTGGCACCAAAGAACAGATTGTTGACATATTTACCAAAACTTTTCCCAAAGAAACCTTTGAATATATCAAGCAGAAGTTGGGAGTGATCTCACCTTTATCTCAGTAAAGAAAGCACAAACATAGGGGGATCACCCTTTGATATTGATATCGAATGGGGAGAGAATGCCGACTGCATAGAATTATGGAGAATATATATAGGGGGAGCATCTGTTAGAAGAAGAATGAGTATCGCTATCAATAAAAAGGGGGAGATTATAGAAGATGTTTTTTATTGATGTTAAAGGATATACACATGAAAGGGAAAGTTACATATTCAAATAGTATTGATATAAAATGGGGAGAGAATGTTGATTGCATATAAGTAGGGAGAATATATACATGGGGAGTATCCATTAGAAGAAGAAGATGTATTGCCATCAATAACAAAGGGGGAGATTGTACAAAATGATTTTTATTGATGTTAAAGGATATACACATGAAAGGGAAAGTTACATAGTCAAATAGTATATTTTGATGCCTTTATGACGATGTGTGGCATGCCCTCTAACTCCTCATGGTTAATGAGATATTATTTTTGAAGATACTCATTCATATCTTCCTTTAACCACAAGTCATCCTTGTTGTGAGAAATATTACCCTGCGGACAAGTTAAGATCCCCTTAGCTAGGTTTTCTTCGACTGAGACAGAATAATGAAAGTGGACACTAACATCCCTTGCTCCTGTATATTCATACATGAAAACAAGAAGAGGGAAATGAAAAGAGACTGCACCTTTTTCGGAGCTTGTCCTCGCTGCTCCTTGTTACTCCAGTGTTGGATCCAGTCCTAGCTCAATCACGATATCCCCACACTTCAACAGAAGGATCTTCCTATTCTACTACTTGTACAAGGTTAGATAAAAGAAAATACAATTGCATGAAACAATCATGATATTCATATATAAACTTAAAATAGACATAAGTATGGGAATAGACCAAGCTTATATTAATGAGAAACAATGGACAACACTTACAATCACCTTGATGCGATGCATATCTTCCTCCATGCTTCTCCTTTCCAGCTCCAGTATTGAATGTCTTAATATTAGAATGATTATGCCCTTATGGATTCTCCTCCCTCTCTTTCACCTTGGAATTCCCTCATTATATAGGATTTATAGGCTTAACCACCATGGAGAAGATCACTCACTAGATCCACTAAATTGGGATCTCCAAGATTTTTAGGGAGAAAATATCTCTCAAGGGTTTTAGGGAGAAAATGTATCTCAAGGATTTTAAGGAGGAAATATCTCTCAAGATCCATCCAGTTAGGATTTTGGTTTGAGAAAATCTCTCAACCATCCATGAGATTCTCAACTTCTCCTTGAGATTAGGAAACTAAATGTGAGGTGGATTCTCACACAAAATTAATTTCATTTTTTAAAATAATAATGAATAATACATGTGCACATAGTATTTTTACCTTCATATGATAAATTTGTCTCCTAAAATGTCTAGGGATCATGACAAACACTCCCTCACTAAAGTGTGACAAATTCACACTTAGTAGTGTGGGAATTTGGTGTGTAACAGGACCAACCAGTGACAAGGTCACAAATCGACCTATTTTTGGGGTAAAAAACACTATAGATAGGAATAATGAGGTAAATTTCTAGTCACTTGATCAAGCCAATTCAGATATGTTGAAGAGATCTAGAATAATGGGGTTCATACCTCATGAACCAAGTGAAGAAGGACTAAAAACCGAAGAATTTCCGTCAGGTTATTTGTTGGGTTTAAGGTCTATTTTTTTGGAAAAATTGTCTCAGGCAAGTTGCATACCTTTAGAGGCTGAAATAAAAAAACCTTTGGATGACATAATTGAAAACCTTTTGAGGCTGAAATTGTAAACTTTTTGAGGATGAAATTACAGACCTTTTGGAGTCCTAATTTCATAACCTTTGGAGGCCAAGTTGTAGATTTTTTGGGGAGGGTAATTTGCAGACCTTTGGAGGTCGAAATTGAAAACTTTTGGATGCCAAAATTATAGACCTTTTGTAGGCCAAATTCCATTCTTTTCAGAGGTTGAACTGTAGGTCGAGTTGTAGGATGAGTTGCAAGTTTTTTTGTGGAGTCTAAGTTGGGTACAAGCTGCCAGGAGGGAAAATATCTTTGATTAATTTTTGAACAACTGTAAGTTGGTGCTTACTTAGGATTGGTGTCCTCATCCTCTTGTCAAGTTCGAGTCTGTAACTTGTCTATAAGTTGGTGCTTACAGAGGATTGGTGTCCTCAAAAGTCATTGTAATAAAGTGAAGTTTGTTTTCAAGTGTTTCTTCTGGAAGTCTTGATTTGCATCTTAATCTATTTGTTCAGTCTTAAGAAAGTGAAAAATACTAATTGCTAATAAATACTTATTCACCCCCACTTAGTATTTTCAACACATTGTGGTTGAGGAGAATCTCTTGGATTCCTTCGACAAATAAATAACAAAGGTGCTTGTCAAATTTGATATTAGAGATGGATTTCCAATAGAAATTGAAATTGTTAGGCAAGACTCAATGTTGCTTCAATCATTGGAATACTAGAGAGTGCCATTTCGTTGCTCAAAGTGCCACAGGGTAGGCCATTTGTGGAGAAAATGTAGCGTCCAAAGACCTCAATGAAAACACAAGAAGAAGCACTAGATTATAAAATTAGACATCCCAAATGATCAGACTCCATTGGCGCGGAAGGGAGAAAACGGATGAATGTCGCTCTCTCAAGGGGTAACACCAACCTAGATCTCCCTAATTAGAGACAAGAATCCTGAATTGAAAATAATGATTCCTATAATGAATCTTCTTCAACTGGTGCTTATAAAGGTAAGGATTCTTTTTCTTTAGATTCAGAACCTCTGTCTATTTTTAATGAAGAGTCCCTTTCACTTGAAGGAGGGATTCTGGAGGGGGATTTGCAATTAGTCTCGACACCTGTTGGTATTTCATTAATGGAAGTTGGAGAAACACTAGTTTTGAATGTGGTGTCGACTACATCTCTGAAGTTGCATGAAGGATGGCCACCCGATAAGGTTGATCAAGTTGCATAAACTCTACAAAATCAACCTGTTTCTCCTTCATATCATTTTCACCCTAGGAAATGGAACTTGAAAGATGACGGAGTAGGGATCAATGGTGGTTTAGGTTTGATCCATTCTAAGTCAGAACTAGTGGGGAGAAAATCATGTATCTCAAAATCAAAATGTAAGGTCTCTAAGGAGTTTAAGGCAGGCAAACCATTGACTATATAAGGGGAACTTAAGGTAGAGAACCCCAGGAAGGTTTCTCCATCATGATATTTATGTCCTTCAACATTAGAGGGTCAGGGGGTGCACTCAATAGGTTATCCCTCAAAATATTTATTTTTGTGTATAAGACAGATGTGATTACATTCTAAGAGACGATGTGTGCCGGCAAAAAAGTGATTGAGTTTCTTTCCCCTATATTGAAAGAGTGGAATTTTTGTGTTGTGGATGCGTAGGGATTCTTTGGTGGTCTAGTAACTGGATAGAATGATGGTTTTGAGGCTACTAATTCTATTTGTATTATTTTTGTAATCTTGGTTGAAGGAAGGGCCAAGGGTGTATACAAGATATTCAAACTTGTGAACTTGTATGCTCCATATAGCAACATGTTACGATTATGGAATAATTTAAAAGATCAACACACACCAAATGGGAATTACATGATAGTAGGTGGTGACTTAAACCTAACTATGAATTCAAGAGAATACTAGGGTGAGGTCGCTAGATCAAATCCATTGGAATAATTTTTCACCAATTTCTTAGAAGACTTAATATTGGTGGATGTTGAACCAATTAAGGTGGGTCCAACTTGGAAAAATTCCAGAAGTGGTTGAGATAGTGTTTCGAGAATATTAGATCATTTTCTTGTTTCTAAGAAGACTCTTGAGGATATCTATAGATAGAGGTCATGGGTAGGTTTTGGTGGCCACTATGACCATATACCTATTCTAATACAATTTGATATGGAGAGTCATAATGCCTCTTTTCCATTTAAGTTTAACCTCTCTTATCTCTAGAAGGAAAGATTCAGACATATAATTTTGAGTATCATGCCAAAAGTGAGAAGAAAACATAACTCAACAGATGATAATTGTATTAGATTAAAGCTCAATAAATATACAAAATGTGACAGTTGGTCTTCTCCAACGTATGACTCTTCCTATCACCTAAGAATCTTCATATGTACATTACTCTTACAAAAAAAAATCCCAAGGATTACATGTCCAACATTCCCCCCCTTAATTCGAAGGGGTGTGTGTGAGTCCAAGCATCATTCTAAACTTCTCAAAATTTTCTCTTCCAAGCGCTTTGGTGAAGATGTCCACAATTTTCTCATTTGTGGAACAATGTATCAAGTGAATAGTATTTGCCTCTAAATGATATCGAAACAGGTGATACTTTTTGTTGATGTGCTTAGTTCAATCATGAAATCTGGGATTCTTGGCCAACTTTATTGCAAAAGTATTGCCAATTAGAAGAGGAGTAGAATTCACTTGTTTCTCTTGCAAATATCAAGTATTTTCTTGAGCCACGCAAACTCCTTTGTTGCTTCTAAAACTGCCACATATTCTCCCTCTATTGTGGGATCTGGTGGAACTGACTGTTTGCTTGATCTCCAAGAGAAAACTGTTGATCCAAGAATCATGAGATAGCCTGAAGTTGATAATCTAGTTTCCTTATAACCAACAAATTTTGAACCATAATATACGATCAGGTTGAATTCATCTACCTTAGAGTACCCGAGTCCAAAATCTTGAGTTCCTTTCAAAAAAATTAGAAATCTTTTTGCAATAGACCAATCTACTTCAAAAGGATTTTGCATGAACCTGGAAAGAATCCCAATAACAAATGAAATGTCTGGTCTAGTGGTAGTAAGATAGATAAGACTTCCCACAAACTGTCTATACTTGATTGCATCCTCAAATTCATTCCCTTATTTTGACCTAAGTTTCAAATTATGTTCGATTGGAGTAGAAACAAAATTGCACTCAACCATGCCAAATGATGCAGACCCCCCCTTCTCTCCTCAGAGATTCTTGACCTCCCAATCAAGGATCGTTAAATATTCCCAAGCTAGATCAGCTCATTGGGACCTTACTGGTATCAAAATCAATCAAACATAGGCCATGTTATCACCCTCAAGGTTTTCACGGTCAGGATCTGATCGTTACCAATTTTCCCGTCGATCGACGGTCCACATCAATTGTGGGCTGACAACGTACTCACTATTTATCAAAGATTTATATCCCTGCAATCTGGAAAGTGCTCACCCAAATCTCCTTTAAATCGTGGTCATTGATATCTTGTCCTGACAAGATCAATGACATTGGTGAATTGCGGGCTGTGAACTAGCATGTCCACTAATTTTTCCTCCTCTCACCGCAATGGCTCCTCATCGTTGATTCTATGTTCACAGATTGATGGTCCTAGTTCTCTTCAGGACTTCGGCCTTCGGGAGTCTCAACCTCTCGCTCTCACTTCTCCTGGAGAGATTTCACCCAGAGTTCATGATCTATTGATGTGTGTGTCTCGCAGATCGACGACCACCAACCACTTTGTCTATTTGGGCTTCAAGAGTTTCAAACCATGCGCCTTCACTTTCTCCCAGGGTGCTTTCACCCGAATTCGATGGTCTGTCGACGCGTTTCCCTCATAGATCGACGACTATGATTCACTTCGTCTCTTCAGGCTTCAGGAGTTTCAACTCCTGCACACTCACTTTCTCCTGGAGTGTTTTCACCCAAAGTCCATGGATCTCTATAGCGTATCCTTTTGGATCTGACAGCTAATATTCATTTTGACTATTCAGGCTTTGGGGGTTTCAAACCCTTCGCCTTCGCTTTCTACCGGATTTCTTTCACCCGAAGTCGACGATCTGTCGGTGCGTGTCCCTCACAGATCGTCGACTGTGAATCGCTTCATCTCTTCGGGCTTCGAGAGTTTTCAATTCCTACACACTCACTTTCTCCGGGAGTGGTTTCACCCAAATACGACAGATTTATGCCACGTGTTCTTCGCAACGGATGATTGTGATCTACTTCAGCCTTCGTCTCTTTGGTGATTTCACTCCCTCCTTGTCTAAAAAACTTCTGAAGTGCTTCTGCTCCGGAGTTGTAGATATTACGCCACTTGTCCCTCTGGATAATGGATGGTCTCTAGCCTCTTCAGGAATTCGGTGAATCCTCGCTCCTGTGTGCACATAGAGACTTAAATCTCGTGCACTTTTCCTAGATCCAACGATATGCAACGGTGCCTCTCCCTCCTGGATGGATCTTAACCGATGACTTGTGAAATCTTTGGAGCTTCACTCCCTGTGAAGATTCCTCCCCACTATCTCTCCTGACCTTTATCTCTCAGACCCTTTGACTCCTCAGAGGGTTTACTCTGACACTTAGTCAAATTTCCAATCTGTGCACTCCTTGCAACATATTCCTATGCAAGACTTAGCTTATTACGGGCGACTGTGCACACCTTGTAACAATCTCTTTGCACTCTTTGCAAATGAAAATTTCACGCTATCTCTTCTGAGCTTCTGAGTCGAAACAGACTCCATCAACGCACTCTTTGCGGATTGTATGCACACCTTTCATAAACTCAACAGAGAGAAATAATTTGAAACTTATTCCAATACTTCACAGTTTCATATACTCGACAACATAACTCATTCATTCATGAAAACAAAAAATAACAGGGAAAATGTAAACAATAGCAACACCATGCATTGGGTCAATTTTCCTCTCTTATATTCATTCAAATGTAAATGGCTACAACTATGATAAAACAACAACTAGAAATTCACCAACGACTAAATCACAACAATCTCCTACTAATTTTTAGCAGCCTCATTCGGGCATACAACACCTCTATTTATCCCCGAGGGTTCTTAGGGTTCCCTCTGACTACTCGTCTTCTCAAAAAAAATAACTACTACTTAAGTTTTGTTACATTAAAGTATAGGAGTGAAACTCCCAGATCAATCGTGATCATTTTTCTCCCAAGTGTTTGATCTTCTTCAGTTTTCAATTAGTTCAAAAATATTGACAGGAAACACCAACGTTTAAGATTCCAAAATAATTCAAAAGGCGCGTTATGGCGTTGAGTTGTCCCTCCACGTGTGCTTGCTGGTGATGCTCCTGCATCATACTCCCCTGGACAAAAATTCATGGACTCCTATCCATGAGCTCTTGCACTGACTTTCCATGCTTCTGGATATCAGCTTCATTTTCCCAACTGGCATCTTCTATCGGGTGTCCCTTCCACTTGACCAAATATTCAAAAAGGTCTTCCTCCTGGTCTTCTTGCCAATCCTCTGATCCACGATCTTCTCCATCTGTGGATTTTCTGCTACAGGAATTTGCTTCTCCCAATGAATCTTCTCTTGATCTTCTGATCTCTCTGTATCATCTTCTCTATAAGGATATGGGTCTAAAACGTTGAATATGGGTGATATTCCCACATCCTCTGGAAGCTCTATCTCATAAGCATTGTTACCAAATTTTCTTAGGATCTTGCATGTTTCAATCTTCTTCATCTTCAACTTGTTATATGTGTTGGATTACTGAGAGGGGGGGTGAATCAGTAATAGAGCAATTGGTCCCTTTTGAATTTATAATCCAAGTGCTATATCAATGAAGCATTATTATCCAATAACTGCAGAGTAAATAAGCAATGAATAATGAATAATCATACACATACACAGTACACTAGTGTTTTACGTGGAAACCCAAATCGGGAAAAAACCACGGAATGCTTTTTCTTATATGTCTTGAAGAATTACATTCATTGGAAGCACCAACTTCCTTTGTTTTCCAGCTGCAACTGGAAGGAGGCTCCAACCCCCTAGTTTCTCAGGATACAACCTGAGGGAAGCTCCAACTCCCCAAATCTCTGGCTACAACTAGAAAAAGGCTACAACCCCCAATGTTCTCCGGCTACAACCGGAAGGTGGCTACAACCACTTGTCCTTGCCCCATCCTGCCACCCTGAAGTAGAAGTAGAATGATGGAACCACTGTCACACTATCACTGTGAGATATACCGCTGTAAACCTGTACCAATAAATCTGAACCATGCATCAACCATGCATCAACCTGTAATCAACCTGTACCATAAACAAGTGCATCAACCATGCACTGACCTGTAATCAACCTGTACCATAAACAAGTGCATCAACCATGTACCAAGTATGTACCAATCATGTGTCAACTACTCATGAACTATGACTCATCAATATGTACCAACATCATCAACTATACACCTCATGTATGTGCCAACTCATCAACTACAGTCTCAACCATGTACTCAACATGTACCTCAACCAAAAGCCCTCATCAATTTCATCATCAAAATATGATTTGTAGCTCTGTAATATACCTGGTGTATCTGATCACATTCCTGCAAACCTTCCTTAACTTTAACAACAAGAGACTAGCATTTTCATCAAACTTTTCTTTAGTCTCACATGCCTAGTTTTGGATTAGTCAACAACCCTAA
>ML781016.1:49150-66369 GCA_009831015.1 Picea engelmannii | reverse complement strand
TGTTTATAACTCTGGATTTCACAGTAAAGACTCACTGCCACTAAGATTAATGATTCAAAGTTAGAAAAGGAGAGAAATTATTAATAATCTACACTAACTGATTCACCCCCCCCCTCTCAGTTAGTTCATACCTGTAACAATAGTATCCATCAAGACACTAATGTAACCATACCAGTGTCTCAGTGATAGATCTGAGCCCATAGAATGCATATCTGGAACTTGCCTCATCATCCAAGAGCTTGGCACCAACTCAAACACAAATATCCATGATTTTATCCACTGTACACTCCCTGTACACAGTTAGCCCGTGTATGCCTTCAATGTATATGCACCCTATACACAAACAACCCACGTATACCTCAGAAACTAGGGTTTATGAATTTGTGAGAATTTTTTCGTCAAGATCTCCGACATTGCCGAAAATTTGATGTGTCCATGAGATCCTCCTCTCACTCTCTTCCTTAGAATAGATCTTCAATCATGCTCAAGAGATCCACACCAATAAGATGCTCTCACAAGAAGATCTCCATCAATACTCCAAAAAATATTCACAAGAAGCTCTCCATTGATCCACAAAAAGGATGTTATGCTAGAGTCCATAGCTATCTTATTTATACTTTCATCCTCTAGGTCACTTAACCCATTTTTAGGTCACTTAACCCATTTCTAGGTTACTTAACCTATTTTCCTTATTTTAGGGTTAACCACTTTCCATAAATAGAAAGTTCTCCAATACTTTATCATTTAAATATTCCTTCTTGATTTGGTCACCTTACTTTATCATTTCTTGATTTTGCCACTTTACTTTATCATTTAAATAATGATTTCTTCTTTTCAAGCACTTTGACTTCTTTGACCTTTTGGGGCTTCAAGCCATCATATGGGGGTTCTTCAACGTCATAGAGCCATAACTCTCAAACCATGAGGAGTTATGTGACATTCCACATACCACCGGAAATGGCATGACAAGTACTATCCATCTAGGATAGTTTCACCAACAATTTCATTGATCTTCATCTCATTATTCCATAATCAAACATGGGTCCTCCGACCATTCTTCTAGGATAACTCAATCCCCAAAGCGTCTTCTCATGAGGGATTTCACCATAAGGGG
This sequence comes from Picea engelmannii, assembly GCA_009831015.1. Lineage (NCBI taxonomy): Eukaryota > Viridiplantae > Streptophyta > Pinopsida > Pinales > Pinaceae > Picea > Picea engelmannii. The sequence continues at coordinate 65,255 of ML781016.1, read as the reverse complement.
ACCACTTTGGAGTTCATCCATTTGTGCACCTTATCAATCATGATAAGACAATAATGAGTCATCTTTTCATCAAACAAACATCATCATGTATCAATGAAAACTCATTGATCCATCTTCATCTATGCATCATATCAATGATCCATCTTTATCAATTGGTTTCCAATTTGACATATATCATTCTCATCTAGGGCAATACATATACATTGTTCATCAATCAATCAATTACTTGACATCAATCAATCGAACCATTTGCATCAATGACATATGATCCAACAATCTTCCAAATAATCAAACCATTGGCATCAATGACAACATGATCCAACAATCTCCCCCTTTGGCATTGATGGCAATACCAACATTGATGTCAACACCAATTACCAATTATTTATGTCAACATATAGATAAGGCATGCTCTACATCAATAATCAATGTGACTATCTCTCCACATCAATCTCTCCCCATCAATAGACATCAATCACATCAATGTGATTATTTCTCCCCCTTTGACATCAATGGTAAAGGGTCATTCTCTTCTTTGGGCTGCTCCCCCTGTCTAAGTGCCTTTGATATTCCTTTGAATAATCTCTTCCTTTTTGAACAAGGGATATCATCCTGATGTAATGCTAAAAATAGATCACTCATACTCCCCTTGTGACCATCGCTCCTCCTGGAATTATGCCTTTGTGCTCTTTCTTCAAATATAGGGCTCTTTTCTAGGTATGCATCTGATAAATATCTCCTCCTAGAATCATGGCAAGAAGAATGACTCCCCCTAAGGGTATATATCCCCCTATCTATTGAAATTACTAAGACAATTGAGAGGGGGGCGGGTGAATCAGTTGTTATTGAGCTTAAACAATTTAAGTCTATTAAAACATTATTAATCTTTCTTCAAGTGATCATCAACAATATACAACATATGGAAAGTAAAAGTAAAGAGTATCAGTCACACATAAGGTATACACAGAGACAGATTTTCATGAGGAAACCCATAAAGGGAGAAAACCTCTTCTTCTTCGAAATGATAGGCAGTCTTTTAAGTTCTGTACATCATCTATAATTGAACACCAACTCAATGTGAGACTGCTACCTCTGTTTTACAAGCTTCAACTTGTTTGAGAGCACCAATTCTCTGGTTTCTCTAGAACCCACTAGAAGGAAGCACCAACTCCCTTAATGTTCCAGCACCAACTGGATCGAAGCACCAACTTCCAGTTACACAAGCTCCAACCTGTATAACAGAGAACACTTGTTCTCCCTTGCACCACCCTACCACCCTGGTTTCTCTAGCTGCAACCAGATGGAAGCTACAACTTCCTGTGTTCAATATTTCACTTGAACTTCTGAGGACAACAGTCCTCCCGAGCACCTCCCAACCTCCCTAGAATATGTATGAATAAATAAACAGTCAACTACGCAGATAAATCAATTCTTACCAATCTTTCTTTGTTCTGTAAATCTGGTCTTCTACTAACTGTTATGCTATTCTTCTCTTCCTTTGTCTGTTCAGCAGGTCTGCTCTGCATCAACTTGTTTTGTCATTCTGCTCTGCTTCTGCTTCTCTTCATCATCTGTTACTCTTCTCTGAGTTTCATCTCACACTGTGCATATTTTCAATCTCACACAACACATTCTATGATTTTTCCTTTCTTACAGTTTCATTCATTTTTCATACAGAACAACCAAAAGAAATAGTCTGTCTCATCTTCTTTTATACACACTCCCACGATGGTTCCACTTTGCATTCCCTTAGGCAAAAGAAAGACAACTGTCCAAGCAACTGAAACGCCAACTAATCAGCAATCATGAGTCTATTTCGCTAACAGATTCGAAACTGAGGAGTTAACTGTGAGAGAGAACGGTAACCCTGCGATCAACACTTGATCTAAAGGTTCAAATCATTTCGCGATTTCTCATATCGCGATTTCGACACTCTTGACGTTCAGTGTTTTTGTCACTTCAAAGTCCCGATCCACGAAACTCCATAATGGAGTCGTATCAACGGTCCAGATCACATCTTGATCTGACGGTTGCAATTACGTTGCGATTTCGCATATCGCAATATCGGGATTCTTGATGTTAATATTCTTTGACGTCTCCAACACTCGATTCTCGAAACACCGAAATGGACTTGGATCAACAGTCCAGATTCAATCTTGATTCAATGGCTGCGATTAAATCACGATTTTGCATATCGCAATTTCGGAATTCTTGTTGCATTGTTTCTTTTCCCTCTCCATGTCGCGATTCGCGAAACTCCGATATGGAGTTGGATCAATGGTCCAGATCTGATCTTGATTCAATGGCTGCGATTGAATCACGATTTCACATATCGCGATTTTTACATTCTTGTTGCATTGTTTTCTTGTCTCTCCATGTCACGATTCGCGAAACTCCAATATGGAGTTGGATCAATGGTCCAGATCTGATCTTGATTCAACGGCTGCGATTGAATCGCGATTTCGCATATCGCAATTTCGGCATTCTTGTTGCATTGTTTTCTTGTCTCTCCATGTCACAATTCGTGAAACTCCGATATGGAGTTGGATAAACGGTCCAGATCTGATCTTGATTCAACGACTGCGATTAAGTCACGATTTTGCATATCGCGAAATCGGGATTCCTGTGGATGATATTACTTGACATCTCCAACTCTCAATCCCCGAAACTCCAACATGGACTGGAATCAACTGTCCAGATTCAACCTTAATCTGACGGTTGAGACTAAATCGCAATTTCTCATATTGCGATTTCGAGAGGTTAGGGAACATCGTTCCTTTGACTCTCCAGTTAGCGAACTGACGATCTATCCCCACATGTCCTACCCGTAAATGGACGGTCCTCCTTCTTTCGAAATTTTGTACGCCCACTTCTCCTTGTACTTTAAAGAGCATGCAGGTTCTCCTTGATCCAATGATGGTTGGGTCCTACGCTTGGATCTAACGTCTGAGATCTGTCCTCCTCTTCAGTGTACTCTTCTTGTCTACATTCAGATTTGACGACCATCATTCTATCGGGAATTTGAAGGGGATCCAACGAACATAAATGCTTCTCAAACCTTACGGGCCTACCTCTTCAGAATGCTCTTATTCAGATCTGATGGCCATCGGGAATTCAGGAAGAGATCCAACGAACATGATTGTTTCTCTTCCCCGATTATCATTGCACCGCTGATCATCGCTATTGTACTCAAGCCATCATCACTACTGTACTTGCCATCAATGACAAGTATACATTGCCTATAAAACATGCCAACAATCCTCTATACATTCTTCTTATACTCATGCCATCTTTACTTATGCCCATTTGTTACATTCTTCCTGTACTTATGACATTCGTTGTCTGTTAAATATTTTCTAACACTATCTTCTCTGCAAGATGGACACTATGCTACCATATGACGATCCTTGGACCTTTTCATGCATCAAACTTGTTCCATACCATGCATCATGAAGCAAAATATATGTCAATAATGAAATAAAGAATCATGAGTAAAATATCAACCAAGTACATCATGTACAAAAATGTGTGCTCATCATGCACAACACCTATGTATATCAACCATGTACATCAACATCATGCAATGTGCCAAAAGATATCATCTATATGCCTCTATCAATATGCCAACATGTGCATCTACCAATATGCCAACCATGTGCATCCACCCATATTCCAACCATGTGCATCTACCAATATGCCAAACAAATACCATCTATGAGTGTACCATCATGCATCATCACTTGCATCAAGCAAGTATATCAACCATGCATCAACAAGATATGATTCCCCAATGATGTACAACATGACTATCAACTCAACTCACCAACTACATGTCTCAATATGTAGCCCAACCATATGAAAAATGCACCATGATATCCATCATATGCTTTCAATAATACATCATAAGATATATCAATGAAACTCAAATATGCACCAACCATGTACCCCAGTAGATCAACATCAATTCATACTCATGGGTTAGTGCCATGCACCAAATATTTATTTTACATCGTCATCTTACATGATCTAACATAGAACCATGAAAAACCTGCAACAAACAGTGTCAGAATCATGCAATAAACAATGTCAGACCCTGCATCACAGAGTTATACCATCACATCAAACTCCAATCCATGTGCATTGCCTTTTTCCCAAGGCTTTACAACATATACGTGGCCTGCTGCACAACAACTCGCATATGTACGCGACCTATTCAAGGTCAGATGGCGTATGTACTCGACTGTCACCAATGTCACCCGTGTATGCCTCAGTAGATGACACTTCTATATCTATATAAACCCTCTTCAACTTCCTTTTGAAGTTTTAATAGATTTTCTTCTATTCTTTTCATGGGGTAATTACCATCAAACTTTACACAAACTGTTTCTACATCTTCTTTTTCACTTGTAGAGAAAAATTCATCATCATCATTGCAATCAAGGGTTTTTGAGGGTTCTTTACCTTCATTTGAAATATCTTCACTATCTTTCTTTTTGCCAATACCAACACATAATTCTTTGCCTTCATTTGAAATGTCTTCAAGATCTTCCTTTGTGCTATCATCACTTGATTCTTTATCTTCACTTGAAATGTTTTCAAAATCACATTTAGAAATAATGCATTCAAGAGTTTTTGGAGATTCTTTACCTTTAGTGATCTTGATGGAGTGATCTTCAATATCTTCTTTCTCCTTCTTGTTTTGATATGTTTTCTCTAGCTTTAGCCATAGATCCTTGGCGGAAGTGCATTGTCCCATGCTCTCTTTGATAGGGCTTGAGAGTCCACTAAGAATAGTCTTGAGAGCCAATGCATCATTCTTCTTTCCTTCTCTTTGAGCTGCAAACTTTGACTTGTTCTTCAATGAAACTGATCCCCCAATGGCTGCCTTCCAAATAGTTGCTCCCATTGTCTTCAAATGTAATCTCATCTCTATTCTCCAAGTAGAATAGTTTTCCTCATCAAGGATTGGAACTTCATCATCCATTTGTGTGTCTATGGATCTCCTTCAAGCTTGTTAAGGCTTGTAGTGAAGGCCCACTCTGATACCAATTGTTGGACACACCTACCACACTTAGAGGGGGGGTGAATGAGTGTGGGGATCTTTTTCCCAAAAGCTTTCCTCTTTACAAAAACTCCTTAGTTAACATTCAACATTTATTCATTACCCATTGCTATCATTTATAACCATTTAGATGAGAAAATATATCAACAACATATATCAACAATATATCATCATCAAGTCATCACTACAAGGAACACAAAGAACACAAGATGTATGTACAATTTTTCTTTTTATTATGGACAACAATCCCGGGGTTTATCAACAACAACAATTGAATAGAGTGCAACTCTACAAGAGCACCAACTCTATAATGCAAGACTCAGCTTACACCCTCACCACCAACTGAGACGAGGCAACAATCCTCAACATATATCAATCTGTCAATAGGTACGTGACTTGTCAGTAGTGCAGCCAGCGTGTGCATGCGCCCTGGCTCACTACAGCTTGCGTATGCACGTGGTCAGTGTATACAACAACCTGCGTGTATCTTCTAAGTTGTTAGGGTTTGTCCTTCAAGATCAACTCAAATTCTCTGCAATCAATATATCATTCTCTCCTGTCTCTGACTGTCCAATCTAACCACCAACCAGTCACAACGCATCCAAGCTCTCCAATAGTTTGCTCATGCTCCACAACAAATCAATATGAATGCTATCTCAATCATGTATAAACAACTAGTATACTAGCAATCATGTCACCACTGAATCACAAGATTATTGATCACTCCATCAACCAAATCATCCAAACTGAACCATATCATAGAATCCATACCAATAATTCCCTAAGCATTCACAACACATCAAACAATAGTATCCATCAAGACAATAATGTAACCATACCAGTGTCTCAGTGATATATCTGAGCCCATAGAATGCATATCTAGAACCTGCCTCATCATCCAAGAGCTTGGCACCAACTCAAACACAAATATCCATGATTTTATCCATTGTACGCTCCTTGTACATAGTCAACCCGCATATACCTTCAATGTATATGCACCCTATACACAGATAACCCGCGTATACCTCATAAACTAGGGTTTCTAAAGTTCTGAGAATTTTTCGTCAAGATCTTCGACATTGCCGAAACTTTGATGCATCAATGAGATCCTCTTCTCGCTCTCTTCCTCATAATAGATTTTCAATCATGCTCAAGAGATCCACACCAATAAGATGCTCTCACAAGAAGCTCTCCATCAATACTCCAAAAGATAATCACAAGAAGCTCTCCATTGATCCAAAAAAAGGATGTTATGCTAGAGTCCATAGCTATCTTATTTATACTTTCATCCTCTAGGTCACTTAACCCATTTTTAGGCCACTTAACCCATTTCGAGGTTACTTAACCTATTTTCCTTATTTTAGGGTTAACCACTTTCCATAAATAGAAAGTTCTCCAATACTTTATCATTTAAATATTTCTTCTTGATTTTGTCACTTTACTTTATCATTTCTTGATTTTGTCACTTTAATTTATCATTTAAATAATGATTTCTTCTTTTCAATCACTTTGAATTCTTTGACCTTTTGGGGCTTCAAGCCATCATATGGGGGTCCTTCAACTTCGTAGAGCCATAACTCTCAAACCATGAGGAGTTATGTGACATTCCACATACCATCGAAAATGGCATGACAAGTACTATCCATCTAGGATAGTTTCACCAAAAATTTCATTGATATTCATCTCATTATTCCATAATCAAACATGGGTCCTCCAACCATTCTTCTAGGATAACTCAATCCGCAAAGCGTCTTCCCATGAGGGCTTTCACCATAAGGGGACCACTTTGGAGTTCATCCATTTGTGCACCTTATCAATCATGATAAGACAATAATGAGTCATATTTTCATCAAACAAACATCATCATGTATCAATGAAAACTCATTGATCCATCTTCATCTATGCATCATATCAATGATCCATCTTTATCAATTGGTTTCCACTTTGACATATATCAGTCTCATCAAGGACAATACATATACATTTTTCATCAATCATCAATCAATAAATTACTTGACATCAATAAATCAAACCATTTGCATCAATGACATATGATCCAACAATATCCCAAATAATCAAACCATTGGCATCAATGACAACATGATCCAACACATACAGTATTTGGAATGGGCTCTTTCCATTTCTCCTCTTTGGTGAGTCATTATATGCAAATTCGGCTTGTGGTAGAATATGATCCCACTGACTATGATTCTCATCAACCAGACTCCTCAATAAGTTTCCCAAACTTCTGTTCACCACCTCAGTTTTTCCATCTGTCAGAGGGTGATAAGATGAGATGAAGGAAAAATTTGTCCCCAACTTCTTCCATAATGTTCTCCAGAAATGACCAACAAATTTGGTGTATCTGTCTGAGACAATGCTTTTGGGTAATCCATGAAGTCGAACAACTTCCTTGAAAAATAAATTTGCAACATGTGTTGCATCACTAGTCTTCTGGCATGGGATAAAGTGTGCCATATTTGAAAATCTATCCACCACCACAAATACAGAATCACATCATGTTTGTGTTCTTGGTATTCCCAATAAAAAAATCCATGCTTATTTCATCCCAAGGCCTCTCTGGTATTGGCAATGGCTGATACAATCTAGTGTTCTGTCTTTTTCCTTTTTCATGTTGGAAGATTCTACATCTATTTACAAATTTTATCACTTCTGTCCTCATACCTGGCCAATAATGTGAACTGCTCAACTGTGAAAATGTCTTATCATGGCCGAAATGTCCAGCCATTCCTCCACTATGCTCTTCCTTCAAAAGGTTATCCCTCATTGAGCATTTTGGTATGCACAACTGATTTCCCTTGAACAACAATCCCTCTTGAATCATATACTATGTCCACTGGCTCTTGTCTCTGAGCACATGATTTGCACATGCTTCATATGCTTCTTTGAAATCTAGATCATCACAATACATATCCTTAAGGTGTTCAAACCCCAAGGTCTTGACCTGAAATTTGTGCGGAATTAGACATCTCCTACTCAATGCATCAACAAATTTGTTAGAATTGCCAGAAATATGTTTTATGACAAAAGTAAAATTCTACATAAACTCAATCCACTTCGCATGTCTTTGATTCAATTTTTCCTGTTTGGTTATGAATTGTGAAGCCTAGTTATCGCTATACAAGACAAATTCCTTTGGAACAAGGTAGTGCCTCCATTTATTCAAGGCTTGAATTATGGCATAAAACTCTTTATCATGTGTGGAGTACTTTCTCTTAGTCTCATTCAACTTCTCACTGAAATATGCAATAAGCCTATTATCTTGGCTCAAAATTGCTCCAATTGCAACTCCACTTGCATCACATCTCACTTGAAATGTATTCCCAAAATTTGGCAAGAATAGAATTGGTCGTTATGTTATCTTTTCCTTCAATATATTGAATTTTTTCTCAGCTTATTCTGTCCATTTAAAAGACTTGTGTCTCTTCTTCACTGTATCCATCATTGGTGCACAAATTCCACTGAAATATCTAATGAAGTTCTTGTAGAAACTTGCTAATCCATGGAAGCTTATCACCTCAAATATACTCCTTGGTGATGGCCATTCTTTGATTGCTTTCACCTTCTTTGGATCCATCTTCAATTCATTTGAAGATATCACAAAACCCAAGTAAATGAGTTATGTCTTCATAAAAGAGGACTTCTTCAGATTTATCAACAACTTCTCCTGCTATAGTCTCCTCATCACTAATGCCAGATGTCTCAAATGCTCTTCTTTAGTATTGTTAAAGACCAGTATATCATCCAGATACACAATCACAAAAGTACCAATGAATTCCTTCAATACTTCATTCATCAGTCTCATAAAGGTACTTGGGGCATTTTTTAAGCCAAATGGCATAACAAGCCACCCATATAACCCTTCATTTGTCTTAAAGGATGTTTTCCACTCATCACCTTCTCTCATTCTTATCCAGTGATATCCACTTTTCAAATCTAATTTTGATTTTTTTTTTGCTCCACTTAAACAATCCATTAAGTCATCCATTCTTGGAAAATAAAATCTATACTTTATGGTTATCTTGTTTATGGCTGTCGAGTTTGTACACATTCTCCATCCTCCATCCTTCTTTGGAATCAACATAGTTGGTACTGCGCATGGACTCAAGATTTCTTTGACCAAACCCTTGTCAAATAAATCTTGGACTTGTTTCCTTACCTCCTCATTCTCTTGAGGTGTGAATCTGTATGTTGCTTTGTTCGAAAGACTTTCTCCTAGTATCAAATCAATATGATGGCTGATAATTCTGATGGGTGGCAATGAGTTTGGTAACTCATCCACTACTATGTCATCAAATTTTTCCAACAGTTCCTTAACTTCTTTTGGAAAATCATTCATCAAAGTACTTGTAAGGACAACTCTGGGTTTCCTCAACACAACAAACTGCATGTCATGTTCCCTCTTGTCTTCACTCGGGAGTTCCTTCTCATTCATGAGAAGTATGCTTGTGCTGGCTTCTTCCTTTACTTTCTTCTCCTCTATTGGCAACACCATGCGTGTTCTACCATTCTTTTCCAAAGTATAAGTATTTTTTCTCTCATCATGAATGACATTTATATCAAACTGCCATGGTCTCCCCAAAAAAACATGACATACATCCATGGGAATCACATCACACATAATTTCATCTCTATATCCTCCTATTTTAAATTCAACAAGGCATTGTTTAGTGACCATTACCTGGTGTCCTTTCTACAACCATGAGACTTTATATGGCTTCGGATGTGCAGTTGTCTCCAACTCCAATTTCTCCACCATATCTGTGGATACTAAGTTATCAGTGCTCCCATTGTCAATTATTACCTTGCATAATTTGTCTTTAGTATTGCAAGCTATCCCGAATAAACTATTCCTCTGCACTAGCTTTTCAACTTCTGGCTTTGGCTTCAAGAGATCCTTCCTCAGCATCACATATCTTCCATATTCTTCTCCCTCTGCTTCAACATTCAACTTCTGAGCTTTTGAAATGTGAGCTTCACCTCCTTCTTTATTTCTCTCAAGACATTCCCAAGACATGTGTCATGTCTTTCCACAGGAATAACATTTTATCTCTCCTTCTCTGCTTCTTCCTCTTCCTCTAGAAGAAATTCGTCCACCACTTTGTCTCCCTCAGGAACTTCCTCCTCTTTCTGAGTGGCTATGTGGTTTCTTAGTCTCTTCTTTTGTTTTCTAGGCCTTGTCATGGGAAACTCCTTTGCCTTTGTTCAAGCTTCTACCTCTACCTCACTGACTTTGTTTTTTGGCCAACTTCTCCTATGATTTCATTGCAATATGATAAGCATCCTCTACTGTCCTTACCGACATCATGTTGATCTCATCCTGGATTCCATATCTTAAGCCATTTATATATCTGGCAAACTTTTCTTCATCTTTCTCTCTTTGTCCAGTCTTGATATTCAACTTGTAGAACTCCTATGTGTAATCTTTCACTGTCATACCTTTTGTCTCAGGTTCTGCAACTTCCTGAACAAATTTATCTGATAATATTTGGGTATGAATTTAGCCTTCAACTTGGCTACCATTATGTCCCAGTTATTTTTCTTTTGTTTTCCTTTGCTTCTCCTCTCAGCCCGCACTTCATCCCACCACAGTGATGCATGTCCTTTTAGCCTAGTGACATCATGTCTCACCTTCTTCTCCTCATCGACATCTTCATAGTCGAAATATTTGTCCATGGATCTTATCCAATCCAACAATTCTTTAGCATCCAAACTGCCTTCATACATTGGGATGTCTATCTTGGTTCTAGATACCAATTTAACAACTTCTCTCAGTAAGTGTTCTTCGACAACATTTTTCCCTGCATCTTCTTCAACTTATATTTCTTCACTTTCCGCCTCACTAATGTCCCCAGCATCAAGTGCTCTCCTCTGCGCTTCTTCCATCGCCTCTAATATTGCATGAATCTCTCTCATTTATATTTCTACAACACGATTGGCTATGGGATGTTCCACATGTATCCTCGGTGGTATTGTGTTGACTGGTTCTCACACACAGTACAACTTTGAGCTCTCTTTTGCTACCCGAAAACAAGTTCAGGCTCTGATACCACTTGATGCAGACCCACCCTTCTCTCCTTGGGGCTACTTGACCTCTTGGTCAAGGATCGTTAAATATTCTCGATCTAGATCAACTCCTCGAGACCTTGCTGGTATCAAACTCAATCAAACATAGGCCTTATTATCACCCTCAGGGTTTTCACGACCATGATCTGATAGTTACCGATTTTCCTGTCGATCGACGGTCCACAACAATTGTGGGCTGACAATGTACTTGCTCTTTATCAGAGAATTCTTTCCCTGCAATCTGGAAAGTTCTCACCCAAATATCCTTTAAATCATGGTCATTGATCTCTTGTCCTGACAATATCAACGATGTTGGTGAATTGCGGGCTGTGAACTAGCACATCTGCTAATTTTTCCTCCTCTCCCTACAATGGCTCCTCATGTCAATTCTATGTTCACAAATTGACGGTCCTAGTTCACTTTGGGACTTCATCCTTCAAGAGTCTCAACCTCTCGCACTCACTTCCCCTAGAGAGCATTCACCCGAATTTCACAATCTATTGACGTGTGTCTCCCGCAGATCGATGACCACCAACCACTTCGGTTATTCGGGCTTCGAGACTTTCAAACCCTCCACCTTCGCTTTATCTCGGGGTGATTTCACCTGAATTCGACGGTCTGTCGACACGTTTCCCTCACAGATCAACAGATGTGATTCACTTCGACTCTTTGGGCTTTGAGAGTTTCAAATTCTTCACACTCTCTTTCTCCCAGAGTGTTTTCACTCGAAGTCCACGGATCTTTGACGCATGTCCTTCTGGATCTGATGACTATGATTCACTTTGGCTATTCGGGCTTCAGGGGTTTCAAACCCTCTGCCTTCGCTTTCTCCCGGAGTGCTTTCACCCGAAGTCGACGATCTGTCAGCGCGTGTCCCTCATAGATCGTCAGCTATGAATCGGTTCGGCTCTTCAGGCTTCGAGAGTTTTCAACTCCTGCACACTCACTTTCTCCTGGAGTGGTTTCACCCGAATATGATGGATTTCTGCCACATGTTCTTCGCAACAGATAATTGCAATCTACTTCAGCCTTAGGCTCTTCAGCGATTTAAGTCTCTCCTTTTCTACAAAACTTCTGAATTTCTTCCATTCTGGAATTGTAGATATTACGCCACCTGTCCCTCCGGATGATGGATGGTCCCTAGCCTCTTCGGGACTTCGATGAATCCTTGCTCCTGTGTCCACACAGAGACTTAAATATTGTGCACTTTTCCTAGATCCAACGATCTGCAATGGTCTCTCTCCCTCCTGGACAGATCTTAACCAATGACTTGTGAAATCTTCAGAGCTTCTCTCCCTGTGAAAATTCCTCCCCGCTGTCTCTCCTGAGATTTATCTCTCGAACCCTTTGACTCCTCAAAGGGATTACTCCAACACTTAGTTGAATTTCCAATCTGTGCACTCCTTTCAACAGATTCCTACGCAAGGCTTAGCTTATTGAGGGCGATTGTGCACACCTTGCAACAGTCTCTTTGCACTCCTTGCAAATGGAAGTTTCACGCTATCTCTTATGAGCTTCTGAGTCAAAACAGAGTCTGTCAATGCACTCCTTGCAGATTGTATGCACACCTTGCATAAACTCAATGGAGATAAACAATTTGAAACTTATTCCAATACTTCACAGTTTCATATACTCGACAACATAACTCATTCATTCATGAAAACAAAAAATAACAGGGAAACTATAAACATTAGCAACACCATGCATTGGGTAAATTTTCCTCTGTTATATTCATTCAAATGCAAATGGCTACAACTATGATAAAACAACAACTAAACATTCACCAACGACTAAATCACAACAATCTCCTACTAATTTTCAGTAACCTCATTCGGGCATACAACACCTCTATTTATCCCCGAGGGTTCTTAGGGTTCCCTCAAACTACTTGTCTTCTCAAAAAAACTAACTACTATTTAATTTCCATTACGTTAAAGTCTAGGAGTGAAACTCCCAGATCAATCTTGATCATTTTTCTCCCAAGCATTTGATCTTCTTCAGTTTTCAATCAGTTCAAAAATATTGGCAAGAAACGCCAGCGTTTAAGATTCCAAAATAATTCAAAAGGTGTGTTATGGCACTAAGTTGTCCCTCCACGTGTGCTTGCTGGCAATGCTTTTGCATCACCAAACTTGTTCAAAATTTCTCCAATGTACTTCTTCTGGGAGATGAATATGTACCTTGGATTTTGAATCACTTCGATGCCCAAACATTAGTGAAGATGTCCCAAATCTGTCATTTTGAAGCCTTTTTTCAACTATTTCTTTATGCATGCAATGTTGCTCTCATTGTTCCTTGTTATCAACAAATCATCTACATATACAAGATATACAACTTTTTTTCCAATTTTCTTGACAAACAAAGTTTCATCATCAAGATTGAAATGCTTGAAATTCAGTTAACTTTTCATACCATGCTCACAGTGCTTGTTTCAAGCCATATAAGGATTTGATGATATTGCATACCTTATGATCTTGTCCCTTCAGAAAAAATACTTATGGTTGAGACATGAACACATTCTCTTTCAAGTATCCGTTTGATGAATTTTCCATCCATTATGTGCTGCCATGGAAAATAGAGTTTACATGGTAGCCCATTTAAATGTGGGGGAAAAAATTTCCTCATAATCAACACATTCTTTTTGTGCAAATATTTTTTCCATGAGCCTTTATTTGTGCTTGTCAAGTGATCCATCTCATCTATACTTGAGCTTGAATACCCACTTGCATTTGATTGGTTTGGTTCCAAATGGAGGATCCACCAACTTCCATCTCCCATTCTTGATGAGAGAATCATATTCCTTCTGCATGGCTTATTTCTATTCATCATGAGAAGTGGATTCTTTAAAGGAAGTCTTTTATGGTTATTAGATAAATTAAACTCACAATCATATGAAACATCCATGTCATATACATCACCCGAGTTTGAATTATCTACATTACCTCCATCTTGTCTTAAGGACATTCTAGCTCCTGTCTTTCTGACCTCATCAGGATGAACAATTTCAAGTGTTTTTGTGAGCCATTTTAGTGGAACTTTCTGAGATGGTCTAGGTTGCTCAGTTGATTGAGATGGTACTAAGTTCTCATCAATCCTCAGCTTTTCAATCCTCTCGATTGCATCATCCAAATGAACTTCAGGTTCTGATAAAGTTGTAGGAACTTCTCCATGAGGGGAAGAATATGGTGCTTCAAAAGGAGATTCCAAATATTGACCCAAGATAGGGATCCCCCCTTCAAGATGTGGAATCTCACCATCAAATTCATGATATGTCTTTACAAAAGTGAATCTATCCAGATGATCAAGCTACCTCTCAACAATTTTGTGTTTCTTGGTGGAATCTGTTGGATTACTAAGAGGGGGGGAGAATCAATAATAGAGCAATTTAATCCTTTTTAGCCATATAATACAAGTGTTATATCAATGAAGCATTATCATCCAATAACTGCATAGTAAATAAGCAATGGACAAATGAACAAACGTACACATACACAATACACCAGTGTTTTACGTGGAAACCCAAATCGGGAGAAAACCACATAATGTTTTTTCTTATATGTATTGAAGAATTACATTCATTGGAAGCACCAAGTTCCTTTGTTTTCTAGCTGCAACTGGAAGGAGGCTCCAACCCCCTAGTTTCTCAGGCTACAACCTGAGGGAAGCTCCAACTCCCCAATTCTCTGGCTACAACTAGCAGGAGGCCTACAACCCCCTATGTTCTCCGGCTACAACCGGAAGGTGGCTACAACCACCTATCCTTGCCCTGTCCTGCCACCTTGAAGTAGAAGTAAAATGATGGAACCACTGTCAACCTGTCACTGTGAGATATACCGTCGTAAACCTGTACCAATAAATCTGTGTAAAGTAGTTAGAGAGGTAGTGGGGGGGGACCAGAGGGCTCATAGTGATAATAGTGGAGGTCATTCAATGTAAGGTGGACTAGGTCCACTATATTATTAAATAAGGCCCACTATGGTAGTTAGATATAATAAATGGGTAGTTAGATATAATAAATGTAAGAGGACTTCTTAGAAGGTTCTACTTCTAGAAGATTCCTCCTCTAGAATGTTCTTAGGTGATGGTAGCACTATATAAAGGGGTTCAAGCAATGTAATGAGAAATGAAGAGAAGTATTGTATTTGGAGTGGTATCTCAATAGGAGGATGTCCCCTCGAAGAGGCAAGTGAACAGGAGAGGATCCCTTCCATAATAGGATCCATTGTATGGTGTTGCCCTACCCTAAGGGTTTGATGGTAATAAAGGAGATTTTGCATATTGTTCTTTTATATATATTTTGGTGCTTTTGTATTCATTCTTTGGACCTTAAAAAGTGGTATCAGAGCCATTTCCTTGGGCAGACATTGTGGGCAAATATTTTTTATTTTTGCATATTTTTTTTCGGAGAAGAAAAAAGAGGGTCGGGACATTCTCGAAGTTTTTAGTATATTTTTGTAAAAAATTTGCAGAAAAGGGTTCTATATCTGAGTTCCTCTCAGAAAAACACCCAAGTTAAAAAAAAAATCGTCTGAAACGGAGTCCGGGAAGTCAAGATATTGAAGTTTTAAAATTTGCAAATTTTCAAGGTTTTTTTCGACGGACGGCGGCACGATTTTTTTTCTTTTACTTTTGTAGCAGTTGGAGGCCGAATTTTATCAAGAAAGTTACATATCTAAGTTCCTCTCACAATTTCACTCAATTTCAAAAAAAAAATCAGCTGAAACGGAGTCCGGGAAGTGAAGTTACGAGCATTTTAACTTCAACAGTTTTTTCGGGTTTTTCCAGAAAAAACCGCGATTTTCTGTCGAAACTTATTAGGTTTATTTTTGGGGTTTTTTCGTGACGGCTGCAGGACCGAAGATTTCATAGGGTGCTCAGATGGCTATTTCCTCTCAAACCCTGAAAGAAATTCTTGAATCATTCAAAGCCCAATTGTTTCACACATTGGATGACAGA
>ML781016.1:11901-29072 GCA_009831015.1 Picea engelmannii | reverse complement strand
ATACCAATTGTAGTGGCCATATAAATTAAACATCCATTAATTCTACAACATAACAGTAAAATTCAATAATTTATTTATATGAGCACGTTCACATATAAATTTATCAACACATAATAAAATTTTATAGCAAAATAAAACAAATACACCATTTAAATTACCTGGGTCTGATGTTAATTCGCCTTGTTCCCTTGTTGTTGCCTTGTTGACCGCTGCTCAACTGTGTAAACACTGCCCAAACCTACTATCCTCCCTGCCAACTAGGACAACTACCTAGCTCCAGGATATCATATGGATATCCTGGCCCCCGTGCCCAAAACCTCCAACAAACCGGTGCCTGTACTGATCCAATCCCACTCCCAAAACTCCACTCCTCTCTGCAAATCCAAGAGCCCTAAAAATCAATCCCCCATCTCCCGTAGAATGATCCTCTCGTAAACCTCCTTCCCCTCCATATTCCTCCTTCACTGACTTCCCCCTCATTTACTTCCCTACCTAACCCATTTATTACCTTATCTTATCCTTTCGTCATTAATGCCCCTTATCCCCTTTATTTATTATTTTATTCTATATTTAATGTCTTACCCCTTTGAATTAACATCTTATCCCTTTCCGTGTACGTGACTCTTAATTTAACAAAATAATTTATTAACCCCCCTTTAATCCTTTACTTAATTAATTAATGAGTCAATTAATAATTAATTAATCCTTGACAATCATGAATAACTAATTAATAATAATTAATTAGTTAATGTTATTTTAAGAAATAATTATTGTTTAGCTAATCTTTTAGGACAGTTAGATTATTAAATTAATTATAATTAATAATCCTATACATCTATTTAAGCAGGGTCGTTACAAGTATGCCTATCAAAATCCCTTTTAATCATGTCTTGGTCTGATTGAGAGTTGTTGAAGGCTTTCTCTCTTGTTTGTTGAACATTAATCAGTTCATTTTTCCTCCTTTGAGTGGCATCTGGTTCAACATCTTTCTCATGTAGCAATCTCATCACTGGAAATCCTAATGAAGTAGGAAAAACTCCCTATGTGCCATACACAATCTGGAAGGGTGAAGTGGCAATAAACCTTTTAGTAGTGATCCTGTCATCCCATAGTGCATAAATAAGCTTCTTGTGCCAAGCCTTTTTGTTATCTTGCAACAGTTTTTTGATAATTATGGTCAGACTCTTATTGGATGACTCAACCAACCCATTAACCTAAGGGTAATAAGTTGTGGAATGGCCAAGAGTTATATTGAAATTTTTTCCATCTTTTTGGACTTGAATATTGTTGCATTGTTAGTAATGATTTTAATTGGACAACCAAATCTAGACAAAATATTGTTTTCCAAAAACTGAATGATAACAGTATCTGTGGCCTGCCTTGTGGGGGTTGCTTCAATCCACTTGGTGAAGTAGTCTGTGGATGTCAGTATCCACTTATGCTGAGCTGAGGACTGTTGATCCAGATTTATGTAGGAACATAATGAAATACATAAATACACATAAATGTAGATATGCAATGGAAATAAGACTTCATTTCATTAATAACAAATGACTGAAATATGCTTACAGAGAGAATGGAAATAAACTAGTTAGGGTGCTGGTAGCTTATCTCTGAGAAGAGATGTGGCGGCTACTAACCTCTAAATTGTGTTACAATGAGGCTCAAAGGCCTATTATTATTGAGCAACAATGGAAAACCCTAAACATCCAAAGACCTAACCCTAGGAGATGAAACGCCAAGACTATGGGCCCCGTTTGGGTAAGTCGGTACATCAACTTCTCGGGGATGTAACTTTGGCATACGATCTCCATTTGACGCGTTCCATACCTCGTTAGAAATATCTATCCGAGGAATACAACTTTTGGGTGAGACACAAGGCTCATATCAGATAAAACTCACTTCAAGCAAACTTCTTTATATTCATGAGCAGACCTTTTACAAAATGGCTCTGATACCAATTTACCAGAGTAGGATCTACATACAGAAACTCAAAGAGTGACACACATGTTTACAAGCGAGATCAGTGTTTTTCATTTGCAAGTTCCCGAAGGCGAGCGAAGAGGATACACACTGCTCTTAGACACAGAGTAAACTCTCAAACACTCTTCAGACTCTCTTTCTCCGATGTCCCCTAAATGAGACCCGAAGAGGTTTATTTATACATAAATTAACAGGTTGCCGGTAGACAGGAACTGGCAATTGTTTGTTAAAAGTAAGATTCCTTCAAGTGGATGGGGCAGTTGTGGACTACAGCTATTATCTCATCCCTTAAAGGCTCAACCATATGGGGACCCATACCAACTTTTACGGAATGGAAAACCATAGGTAAAGATACGCAATCTTATGCATATGACAATCTGATGTCTCTTACATACACAATGGAGTTCTACAGGAACCCACGGAACTGATGGGACACCACTGTCGGCCCGTTAGACATGAAAGGAATCAATACATTATGATTACAAAATGTGAACCGAGGGGTCCATCATGCTTCCATCCTATTAATAATATTATGCTCAGTAATAGAGTCAAATGAGTCATTACTGTCATAATCAAAATGACTGTTCGGTGGAGAGCTATGTATGTCAGAAAATGGAGGTAGTCCACTGAAACACTTATAAAAGGGTGATCCTTGCATAGATGGTATGAGTTCATCTTCTGGGACACACAAATCACCATAATAATCACTAGTAACTTTATAAGTTTGAGGATGAGGAGGTTTAAATTCTTCATAATTAAGTTCACTTCCTTGGAATGATAAATTGAAAACACACCATCCTTCATAGTGAGTTGCTTCTTCGACTTCTACTTTGAACCACTGTTTAAATGCATCTTTACTGCTCCCAAAGAAAATAATATCTCTGGGACAGTAAGTCTAGAATAATAGGTACAACCAACCAGACCACCATAGATGAGAATCTTTGAATGTTGAGCATTCAAAAAGTATCCAGCACGAACTATCGAACTTTGTCTGCAACATTATTTTGCAATAATCTTCATAGGAGATGCATGGAGTATAAAGCATTATGTAAACATGTCCTTGCATTGGACCTCCTGTGATGACTCCTCTTGCCATATTATGGCTTACTCTGAAATAACTAAAATATGAAGTAAAGTGGTTATATGACTGTATCCACTTGATGAGGATATTTATAAAAGTAGGACTGGACTTTATACAACATGTTAAACACTCAGAACAATAACAATATTTACATCTATTATAGACAAGGATCCATTTGAATCCTGGTGGTGGAGCATCTCTTATGCTTAGGGAGGATGAAGCCATTTGATTGTCTGATCTTTTGGAAGAGCGACTTCTCTTGTTAATAGATCAACAATGCAATTGTCTTTACCAGGCTTGTAATGTATTTCAAAATCAAATCCATCAAGCCAGAGACTCCATCTCAAAATTATGTTGTTTCCCTGTTCCAGCAGACATTGATTAGATAACATTCCTTTCATATGTTTCAAATCTATTCTAACAATAAAATGTACAGGTTTTAAAAACACTCTAAAATTTTTAATTCCATTTTTAACTGCAAGAATTTCTTTATGAGAGGAAGGATATCTGGATTCTGTATCTGAAAAGCATCCAAAAGTGTATATGCACACTTCTTCTAACTTTGGACCATTCTTTTGCATTAGTATTGTTGCCCAAGTGTCATTAGAGGCATCAGTCTCGAGTATGAGTTGCAAAGCCATATCTGGAAGGTGTAGCTTTGGCAAATTCTGTATCTTTTGTTTAATAATTTGAACGACAGTCGTCATCTTAGAATTCCATGGCATAACTTTGTTGAGACGTTTCTGTAATATCCTGACATCCTTAGCTTGGTTTTCATAGAATTGTCGAATATAATTCAGGCAACCTAAAAACCTTTGTAGATGTTTCTGATCTAGAATCTCATCAGGGAATTCTGATAATTTTTTCAAAACATGATCTTGTAATTCAACTTCTCCTTTTGACAAGATCAATCCAAGATATTCAATCTTTGTTTGTGCCCAACAAATCTTTGACTTACTGAGCACTAAACCATGTTTAAACAGTAGATCATAAACAATCTTTAAATGTTGTACATGTGCTCTGCTATCTACAGAACAAACAAGAAGATCATCAATATATACAATAACAAAAGATAAATGTTTGAAGATATCATCCGTTCTTTTTTGGAATTCAAATGGAGCATTCTTCAAACCAAACGGCATTAATCTCCACTGGTACTAGCCATTAGGGACAACAAAAACTGTCGTATATCTGTCTTTGGGTACAATTCCTATTTTCCAGAAACCACTTTTCAAATCGAACTTGTTGAAGACATTACACTTGCCAATCTTGGAAAATAACAATTCTTTTGATGGTAGAGGGAACCTTATGGGAAGCAAAGCTTCAGTTAAAGCTCTGTAATTAATTACCATCCCTCTTATTAACATAGAAAGCAGGACAAGCCCAGGGGCTTCTACTGGTTTCTATAAGTTTCATTTCCAAGAGTTCTAGTATTTCTTTCTCACAATACTCACATTTTGTAGGAGACATGTGATTTGCAGATGCTCTTTAAGGTTTTGGAGTGTAATCTTCTTTATAAGGCAAGCTAACAAAATACTGCTCTCTAGTCCAAAATGCATTAGGATGTTCTGAAGTACAATTATGTTCGATCTTATCCTTAACATCCTTGATCATATCCATTCCATGTTTTTCAGTATGACCAATAATTTTTTGGATTCGAACTAGGCTATCAGCATATTTTTCTATATGTTGGAGAGTTTGTTTCACTTCTATCCTTGTAACATAAGAAGATTTACTAGGTATTTTTATGGATTTACCCAAAATGGTGATCTGTACAAAATCACTTCCTATAATAAAAGGCAAACACTTATTTACAAAATCTTGTCCTAGTAAGATATCTGCTCCAGTATCATAACAATAGAGTGTTACTGCTACTTTGGCTTCATTCAATTAATATTGGAAAGTCTGGGGCAATATATTTGATTTTTATTTCAGACTTATTGACTGCTCTGAAAGATATGTCAATGGGTTGCCAATAATAGGAAGTATGGCTCCATGCTTTGCACAAGAGTTCATGGCTCCTGTGTCCAATTGCGCATCAAGGGTATATTGTAGATATCCTTGGACTTTAAGATTTGTAGAAATGACCAATCTATCATCTAATCCATTCATTTTTTTGGATTCATATGGTTCAATTTCTGTATCCTGATTGAACATTTCTTTTTCTAACTTTTCATCTCTTTTATTCTTAAGAAAGTTCAATTCTTCCTTTTGTAGTTTTAATCTCTTCCATAAATCTGCTATTATAGCTTCTTTTTCTCTCACAGATTCTTCGAGATGAAAAATAGTATTATCTAAAGAATCTTCATCAGCTAAATGTACTTCTTTCATAGGTTCTGTAAATCTAACTATACTTTTTCCTCTGCTACTTTTAGTTTGTGGTGGAATAAACTCAGAATCTTTAGGAGTATAATTATGAATATTCACCACGCTTGGCTGTTGAAGCTTAGTGATTTGGGCAGAGAGGAGAGAAAGCTGAGAAGTATACCTTCAGGAGAGCTGAAATTGTCTGAGTGTGAGGGTGGACAATTTATCTAGAAGGACAGACCTTTGTTGGAGAAGGGATGGTAGGTCTGAGGTAGGAGACATCATCTTGATATCAAGGAAATTCAAATTTTTCGTTATCTATGACGTATCTGAATCAGAATCAAAATCATCTGCGCATTCATCTTGGTCAGGTTCAGGGGGTGGAGACTCATCATTATCAGTAAGGGAAAGATATTCACCATCTGAACGGGCATCAACCAATTCCCATTCTGAAGGATCATAACCAGTTTGGAATAGATCCATGATTTTTGTTTGGAATTTAGTCTTTGTCCGCAGAGGACACTGAGAAGCCCAGTGGCCAGGCTTTTTGCAAATAAAGCAAGAAGATTGCTTAGCTTTGTAATTCTGGGGCCTGCGCTTAAAATAAGCTTTTCTCTTTGGAGGATTGTCTCTGGAGAACCTTTTAGGAAATTTCTTTGTAAATCTACGTGGTTTTGGTTTGCATTTGAAATAACCACAATCCTTTTTACATGATTCATTTTTGGATTTCTTAGATTTACAACCAAAATGATAGATTTCAGCAAATATATCACAGATATTTGGGTCAAACCCTAATTGCTTCTTCATGGACTTGTTTCGGTTTCTGTGAAGGCACTCTTTTTGGAGGGTTGTAACCACATGTTCGTGTAACCCTGCTAGAGATAATTGTTCTAGACCAATATCTAGATCTTCAAGACATTCTCTAACAAGGTCAGGTATTTGTCCAGGCATTGCCGACAAATATTTTCATAGGTAGGCAACATTATCTGGGTCGGAAGATCTATACAACAGATCTTGCATAGTGCACAAGAATTCTGGCAGCTACGAAATATGGCATAGTCGTTGATTCATAAATAAATCCGCATAAAGGTTAGAATCTATTTTAGCACTTCCATAGAATTCATGTACAACAGCTTTGATAAGCTCTTCAACAGGATTATCATGATTCATGATTTTTAGCTTATCTTCTTCATTAACTCTATCCCACCAGAGGCCTAAATTTCCAGTGAATCCCTAAGTTAACCTTAAGGCTAACTCATGCCAGGTTACTCTATTCTTGAAGATCATCTTTTGGGTTTTTGCCCATGCCTGCCATTTCTGAAATATCTTCATCATTTCGTTTTTAGATCTGTAGTTAATGTTACTTATAGGTGCAGATTATATGTCTTCTTTGTTGAATGAGGCATGTTCATTAGAGTTGGTTGGATCATAAGGGACTTTCTTACTGGATCCGTACTTAGCATGACACCATTTTTCCCACGCGGATTGGAAAGCATTTCCTCCTGCGTCATCATCTAAGGAACGAGGTGCATGAGTAGTGGAACTTTCTGCTTCTTCTATCCATTTAATGTATGGAACTAGGGATATAGTTGTTTTTTGTGCTTTCAGGATTTCTCCTTTCAAAGAAGATGATTGGCTTTTTACTAACTCTATCTTCTCAGTAGCTATGATTAAGACTTCAACAATTCTTGCTAAAAATGGATTAGGAACTTCAGTAGCTAACTGTTTTAGAGTCAGTTGTTTTGGTTCACCTTTGCTAGATGAAGAAGCACCAAACCAATGGTAAGAAGCATGTTTTTATAAATCATCAAATTTAATAGGAGAAGAGGATTATTGCTCCTGTTCTAAAGAATCTTTCAGACTTTGAACTGCAGTCTGAATTGTTTCTAACTTATCAAGAATCTGGACAAGGGTAGTCTTTAGATGTTCTTGATTATGCTCCAGATTATCTATTTCAGAGTGAAAACCATTCATATGTATTTTTGTCTGTATAACATCTTGGGCTATATCATCAATGTTCTGAGCTAGACATACAGATTGGTAGTTTGCACAATTCTGCAATCTCACAATATCTTGAGATTTTTCTGCCTCTGCTTTTCTGTACTGGATAAAATCTAAGTCTGCTACAAGGTTATTTTTGAATGAGGGAGTATGATTCCCAGGTCCTAGATTTCTTTGAGGGAGTGTAGCACTTTTATCTTTGTCTCCTCTGGGTAATGGATTGGTCATCATTTTAATCAGAGGGACTGCAATATCTAGACATTCAGGACAATTGGAATGCTGGCCATTATGTTCAGATTTAGACTGGAATGTCCTAAAAGTCTTTGGAGCAGACGACACATGGGTTATGTTGGGTTCTTCAGATAGGTTTGAAGATTTTTCTTGAGTAGGGATTTTCTTTTGACAAAAGTAACAGTTTTTGGATCCCTTTTGGTGTGTTAACAAATGATCATCTAAAGTAGATCTGTTGGGTTTGGGAGAATATACAGGGGCTTTAGAGAAAGAAGTTGAAGTGGATAAAGATCTTGCAGAGGAATAAGATTTTCTAGGTGCAGCCTCAAAGATGTTTGCAGATAATGAAGACATTTGTCTTTCTAGATCTTGGATTCTTGTGCTCTGGGATCTTCCTATTTTCAATACATTCTTTCCGAAAGCATTTTGTTCAATTTTTAACTCCTGAGCCATAGGGGGAGTGATTCTGGATGAAATAGACTCATAGTCTGCTGACCATTCTTCAACTGCAGAAAGCTTAGCAAAACCAAATGTAAGAGGGGAGACATTGCCAGGACCAACCACCACGCTTTCTGAGGTAGCGCGTTGGAGTAATTTAGGATTAAGAGCTGGCATTATTGTGGAGACAAAACGGAGACAAGTGGTTGTATGCAGTTGGGAAATATCAGAAGCTTCAGCCATGTCAAAACCTGAGAACTAGACATAGGCTTGTAGAAGAGTAGAAATATAAGGGTCTGTGAGAGACACTTGAAATCTGGGAAGGGCAGATGACCAAATAGGGCCATTATGTAAGGGAGCTTGTGTTGGTTGTGGAGCCTGATTATCTTCCTGATTCATAGGTCCTTGCTTTCAGCCGTGTTTATACCCCATGAAGTATTTACCCCCCATAAGTATGTACACTCTTCCACGCGGGGGAGTGCAGAGGGGGGTTACCCCCTCTGCGGGGTCCAGGGGGGCTATCCCCTCGGCTGGGGAGTCTGGGGGCAAGCGAGCCCCTAGCGGGGGTTTGGGGGCGAAGCCCCCAAAGCAAAAATTGCCTTGTAAAAGTATATTGTAATTTCATTGTAAATATGGACCATTCATTATAAGGTCGCAGATCTAACGGTAGAGATTATGTTAGGGTTTTTTTGCCCCAGAAGGCAACCCTCTTTTATGAGGGAAATGTATTGCGGCTAGGGATGATGGTGAATATTGTATTCTGAGAGAGGAGACTATGAGAGAAAGAAGAGGAAGTTACAACGGGTTTTGCTATAGGTTGTATCCCTTCATTTGCTGGATAATAATAAAGGAACGACCTGGCAATTTCTCTGGTGGACGTAGCCCACACTGGGTGAACCACGTAAATCTGTGTCTCTCTTGTATTGTGTGTCTTCTGTGTTTTGTTTATGCATTTGTTTTATTTTATTGCTCCGCGGTCCTATTTTTCTAACAGCTTGAAATCCAGAGATTAGAGCATCTGAGAAGTGATTAAGCCGAGAGTCTATTATACAATTAAGAACAGAGGTATTAAGGTCGGGTCGGACTAAAGGATTAATTTTGAATTGTATTAAACCAAGATGGACATATTTAAAGCCATGTTCAAGACCCCAATCTATATCAAATTGTTGTATTAAAGGAATTTGATAGACAGATTGCCCAAGGGACAAAGGCACATTATGAGAACAATAACGGATGAGTGTGGAGGCATGGAATTTAAACATAGGTAAATCATATATTTTAGACGGCTCTATTTCTGGCATACGCCAGTTAACATCAAGCTCATATTCTTGAGCTACTAGTCTAGTATTATAAAGAGACGTAGATGAAGAAGACTGACTTAAGAAATTTTTGTACCATTTACTAGGCTTATACTTAACATCTGCTGAAAGATCATAAGAAGATTTGTTGTTCTGCGAAGCCATCATTTACTACTGCAACTTCTGACAATATACTTAAGATTACAGGCAAGTAAATATAGTAAGTGGTTAGATTGAACTTACTATGGGAAAAGGACTATGCAGCACTCCACGCCTTCCTTCGGCTTTAATGGTTATCTTACTGTCCTACAACAACTGTTGGAGACCACAGTTAAACGATCACTTCACTCACCATGCAACATTTACACATCTCGTAACATATATTCCAGACACAAGGCTCGTATCAGATAAAACTCACTTCAAGCAAACTTCAAGCAAACGATCCATGTTGCTCCCCGTTTTCCCAAAAAACGTCGTTTAAGGCCTCAAAACGGCTCCAAAAGTTCAGGACCCGACAAACTGCTAAAAATAGTAAATTGTGCGGAAACTGAAAAACTGAAAGAAGCAATGGTGGGGGTCCAAGTGGAATAGGTGGGTGGCCACCAATATCCACCTGGATCAACTGTGGATGAATTTCTCCTATGAAATCAAGGCCCCATTGTCTAAAAGGTGCTTCAATTGAGATAGGTTTCAAAGGCAAAGGCTGCAGTTTACTCTTCCCATCAAAAATTTGGCATTCATGACAGCTTGAAACTTCTTTGTAAACATCATAAAAAATGATAGGCCAATAGAACCTTGCCCTTAATATCTTGTGCACAGTAGTTTTCCAATAATGGTTCCCTCTACAATCACCTTTATGAAACTCTTTGATGGTTTTTTCTACTTCTTCCTCCAACAAACAACTCAGCAAGATTCCAGTTGGATCCTTCCAATACAGAGATTGATTTAGAATACAAAACTTTGTTGCTTTTAGCTTCAAAAACCTGGCCTTGGTTTTGCTTAATTCAGGAGGAGCCTGCAAATTTCTCAACACATAAATAATGTCAGCATACCATGGGGAGTCAAGGAATTTTTGGGATACCCGAGGGACCTTTTCTTCTTTTAAATCTGTTGATAAATCAGCAATGAAATTTATTCCCAAGAGCTCACAATTTGTCTGTGCCATCAGCTTTGCAAGTCCCTGTCCCTTGATCAACTTTGTAGGTTTGATTTCGAGATCATACTCCAACAACACAGCTATCCACTTGCCCCTTTTACCCTCAGGATCAGGCTGAGTCAAAATGTCCTTCACAGAACTGTTAGGCACATAAGCAACAGTATGGGAATGAAAGATATAAACTCAGAACTCCTTTAGGGCCTTGACCAGCACATATGCCTACTTTTCCATGATATCATACTTTAGTGGGGAATCCCTCAATGTCATGTTGTAGTAAGATATAGGCCTTTCAAAGTTATGTTCATCTTTTTGTAACAAAACACCAACAATGGTGTGTTCTGAGGCAAAATAAAACAATATAAAGTCTTTTGCAAAATTGGGACTGACCAGCACTGGTGGGGCTTTGGTCAATTCCACTTTAATATCTTCAAAAGACTTTCTAGCTTTAGGAGTCCACTTTATCTCACTTCCTCTCCTAAGCATGTTAGTGATATGCTTTATGATTTCAGCCATATTAGGGATGATCCTTCTCAGAAAAATTTACTTTCCCTGGGAAAGATTGTACTTCTTTCTTGCTTCTAGGTGTGCCAATTTTTAGGATTCCTTCAAGTTTGCAAGGATTTATTTATATTCCCTCCTTTGAAATAATGTGACCAAGCAACTTTCCCTCTTCCATGCCAAAATTAGACTTCTTGGGGTTCAATGAGATGCCAAACTTCCTACATTTCTGAAAAGTTTTCCTTAGATGTTTAAGATGTTCGTCATCAGAAACTGAATATACAATGATATCATCAAAGTAAATAACAATAAACTTATCTTTCTCATCAACAAAGGATATATCCATAGCCCTTTGGAAATTTTCTCATGCATTCATGAGCCCAAAAGGCATTTTGGCATACATGAAGGTGCCCCATGGTGTTGTAAAAGTTGTCTTCTCCTGATCATCAGGGTGTACCATGATTTGGTTGTACCCATAGAAACCATCTAGCATTGATATTTTTTTAGAACCAACCACCTTCTATAGAATGTGATCCATCTTGGGCAGTGGGTAATTGTCCTTGAGAGATACCCTGTTCAGATTCCGAAAATCCACACACAATATGATCTCTCCACTCTTCTTCCTCACAGGTACCAGATTTGCCACCCACTTCGAAAATCTCAAAGACACTATGATCTTGGCCTCAAACAACTTATTTATCTCTTTTTCAATCAATGGCAGCAACAAAGGATTAATTCTTCTTAATTTATGTTTGAAAGGTTTGTGATCCTCCTTGATTGGAATCACATGTTCAATCACCTTAGTATCATAGACCTTTAGATCTTCAGAACTTCATGCAAAAACATCAAGAAATTCTTTCATTAAATTGATATACCTTTGCTTGACCTCTGGGCTAAGTGTCTTGGATAGCTTGATGATCTTGGGATCTTCTTGAGTCCCAATGTTGCAATCTTCAACATCTCCATCACTAGCAGTAATTTTAGGACTCCTAGCTACATCATTGTTGTAAAAGAGTTTTTCTAATGGGACCAGGCCTTTGGGAATGATGTTATTTTTTAGTTGCATTATATCCTTACCAGCAATCTGATTCTTGAAGTAGTCATCATTTGCGAACACAGTTGCATATTCTTCTTCACAATAATATTCCTCATCAATATTCAAATTTGCAAATTCACCATCCATCTTAAGGAAACTTTCTACTTGTTTAGCATCTTCAAAAACCTGGCAATACTTAATATTATCAGGTATTGTGGGCCTATGCTTGACCTCAATCTCATATCCTCTGTTAGGAAAAACTGGACTTTTGAAAACTGAGGCTAAAGTAGCTAGAGCGTCAACAATCTGATTATGCCCCTTTAGAATCACTGAGAGACTATATTCTAAAAATTCTTCAAGAAGATCAAGCACTATATTCTTATATACTCTTAATCTAGGATGTTTTGCTTAATATATACCCTTTACCTGATTTATAATCAACTCGGAATCTCCATGTACAACTATCATCCTAGCACCTATTTCTTTCAAAGTCTTCAATCCCACCACTAATGCCTCATATTCAACCATATTATTTGTGCAATCAAAAGCAAGCTTGTAAGAAGAAAGTTTTGTGCCCAATCTTGGGGGGGTTAATACACACATCAGCTCATGCTTCTTCTCTGTTGACAGCTCCATCAAAGCTCATATTCCACATCTCATTTTCTGCATTGTTTTGCTGATCTAAAATTTCCTCAGTTTGTTGATTAGATTTGCCTTTGGTAGTCATATCAGTCTTTGGCACCTTCTCCTCAAAACTCAAATCATTAAAGAAAATGGAAGAACTGATCTCAATCTCCACAGAGTAAATGGGATGGTTGTTTGGTTGGGCTTTGTTACTGACCAAGTACTTGAGAAAAAATTCCCTGTACAACCTCCTATCTTTGCCAAAAACAAGGATAGTGGCATATGGCATATCCATTTGCAAAGTCCCTTTCAGCTTTGCAGCCCATGATCTAGATAACGACATGCCAAATTTAGGAGGGATATCAACAATTACCACATCCATGACCATATTTTTTGCTAGAATTTGAGACAAAGATACCACCAGATCTTTGATTAGGCCCAAGCACTTCACCTTCCTTGAATCAAAGGAGAAAAGATCCTTGTAAGGCCTTGTAATGTCCAGACCCAATTGGTCCATGACCACCTTGGGCATTATATTATGGGATGCTCCCAAATCTAACATAGCATTGTGCAAAGTCATATCATGAATCTTCAGACTAACATATAAAGGAGGGACCTCATCAACATCACTGCTCTCCTCTACACGTGGGCCAAACAAGATGGCAGGATGATCATCTTGTATATTTAAAGTATCGGAAGTTTCTTCAATCTTGAGCATCTTAATGATCTGATTTCTATATTCACTATTCTTTATCAACTCATTGAATGGAACAGAGATTTTAATTTTGGCCATCTCACTTTCAAAGTTAAAGGAGGATGAGGTTTTTTCTACCTCTTTGATGACTGTCTCCTTTCTTGGTTCAGGTACTTTCTTTGGAGGTTCTTCCTTCTGCTTTCCTTTCTCCACAACATCCTTTGCAATAGAGTCCTTCTTAGGTTGACTCAAAGAAGGTGTATTATTTAGAGATTCCTTAGTAGGATTTCCCTTTAGAGGATTTGTAGGCACCTTTTTCCTTCGAAGATTATACTATTTCTGGAATTTCATGATGGCATTTTGCAGTCCTTTCTGATAGTCTTCCTTTTCCACTGATAACCTTTCATCATTCTCCTACATAAATATATCATTTGCATCCATTAACTGATCATGTTCTTCTTTAGTAAAAAATACCTATGTTTTATCACCATCACAACAATGCATATTGTCTTCAAAAGTTTCATTTACATAATTGTTTTAAAAATGAGGCTCTGGTCTCTTTGTCTAATCTGTGGAACTGTTGGTCTCCTTTGATTTATGGGTGGAAAATAAGCCTGCTCTCTGGTGTTAGGATTATTATCTAAGGACATCCTTTCCATTAGTTTCTCCATAGTCTTCATCATCAACTCAAATCTATCTTCTAATGACTGTGAGGTTGAAGGTTATGCTTTATCTTGAACCTTGTTTATGTCTCTGTCAGAATTATATTTGATCTTTCCTAAAGCCATTAGATTTACTTCAACTTCTATTGCATCACTCATAATATCATCTAGTGAATTGGATCTTCTTTCTCTTAACAACAGAGCAAAGTCACTTTCAAAGGAATCAAAATATCTAAGTTGAGTAGCTATAGAAAGAGGTTTTACTTCAGTAGGAATTGAGTTGTAAACTTTTATAAATCTAGCTGAAAACTCTTGTACTATTTCATCATGTGACCTTCTCATGTTGTTGTATTGGTTTAGCAACCGAAGGGGGTTTTTCTTGTCACCCCACTTTGCAAGAAAACTTGTTTCAAAGGAAGCAAAATCTGGGATACTTGCTGCTGGGAGAGCTTTGAACCATTTTCTTACTTCACCTACAAGACTTTGTGCAAACGGCCTCATTTTTGCATCTTCATAATCTACTTCTTCTAGGTCCACAAAATCATTGAACCAGTCTAAGTGTTTTGGGGTTGACACATTGCCTTCTACATCATACAACTTAATCCTCTGATTATAGTCCCAGGGTAAATCATGTAACTAAGCAGGTAGAACAAGAGGGGAAAACCTAGCTACCATAGCTATAGGAATAACTTGAAGGGGCCGATTGTTCTGAGTAGGGATCACAACGGGTCTAATAGAGTTAGCTGGAATTAAATCTTGGAACCTCTTCTCATCAAAGATGATTTCATTCAAATTGGATTCAGATCTAGTTCGAAACAGAGTTTGCTCAAATTTCAAATCAAAATCAAGGTCTTCAATGCTTTTTACTCCATCTTTGCGTAGCGATAGATTTATGTCTAGACAAAAAACTGGGCTTATTGGCCCTTTTTTTTTTTCTGTGTACAATTTTCTCAGGATCAGACACAGGGATTATTGCTTCTGGGTCTGGATTTCTTCTAGTATGAATTCTCTTGGGAGCCAGGATTTCCTGTTCAAACTACTTTATGCTATTGGTCTCTTTATAATAGAGTCGCCAAGGTAAATTTAGTTTTATCCAATAAGGTGTTTGATTCACTCTCACCCTCGAGAATCAAATTTGAAGCTTTAAGTCGTTATTTTCCTAGGGAAGATCTCACTTTCATCCCCGGCAGTGGCACCAAAATGTTAACACTCTGTAAATTTGTTCAGCTGATAAAAAAAATGACATAGGTAACCTACAAACCACTTTAGAGCTGGGTACTAGCCTGCTCAACTCAGAGAGGGCTCTCTCCTATCACTTGGTCTTTAATAGATGAGTTTTTTTTCAACAAATCACTGGCTAGGTTTTTGTTGCTTTGAAGGGTTTTTTATAACTTTGCTAGCAAGGAAGGGGAGGGACACTTAAGGCTATGGAGTCAAACTTCTTAAACGAATGGAAACATCGATTGGTCGGTAGAACTTCTCCAAAGGATAAAGGCTAAATGAGGCGATAAATCTGAGTTATAAATTGTAAATTTGCAAAGTGTAAGAAGAAAGGAAAAACATATAATTGTATCAAAGCATTAAATAAATGAATTCTGACTTAGTTAGGAAGAACTTAAAATAGTTTAAATTTCTTAAGCCGAGAGCATCACAAGATGAATTATGGGCCTTTAACTATCCAATTTAAACAGAAGACAGTAAAAATGAAATCAGAAATACAAAAAATACATACAAAGAGAGAAGACAAAACTCAAACCACCACCATTATAATCTTATCATGTAAACTTGAAGACATTTGCATGTGTTTTCTATTCAGCTTTGAAAAATTACATTCAAGTTCCAAATAGCTAAAATCGTGCCCTTGCACTTCTGCCAACCCCTAATGCATTTGGAACTCCTAATATTTATACAAGTTGAGTTCCTTCGATTTGAAACTGATTACAATGATTACAAAGAAATGTTTCAGTTTTGAAACCGATTACAATGATTACAAAGAGAATGTTTCGGTTTTTGAAACCTATTTCAATGACTAGCAAGAAAATGTTTATGTTCCAGAATTTGGATCCTCTGGTTCTTCAGTCCCTTTCTTCGCCACTTGTTCTGCTTTGTTCTTCTACATGATCTGCCATCTTTAGTGACATCTGGACATCATCTACTAGGCCCTGGAAAATTACATTTTGTCTTACCCAACCTAATTATTTCCTTCCAATGCAAGTCAGAAGGAATATCATAATCTGTGATTTCCTTTATCAAAATTTCCAATTCAATGCAAGAAGCATATGGCATGGCCGGCAATCCAAACTTGACTGCTTTGAACTGATTCAAAATTACAAAGTTTGTGATCAGATGCTCAACTAATGTAGCTCCTTTCAAATTTTCCTCTAGGGTTTCGAACTTGGAATGATCCATTTTGGACTGAGTCAAACGAGCATTGTAATCTTCCTATTCATACAACTTTCCCTTGCCATCCCAAAATGGTGGAAGACCTTTGGTAAAGAATTCTTCAAACAAATCGCTGAACTCCTATACACTCTACTCCATCTGTGTTGCCTTGGTTTGGACTAATTTCAACAGGTTATGTTTAGCAATAACCCTCCTGGCCCAGATAATCAATGTAGTTCTGTCTTTAACCCCAACAGTTTGAAGGTCTGCAGTAGGAACATCGTTGAGTAGATTGATGGCATTATGGGCCCATTCTAATGGTTTCTTTGCTAAAGTTTCATTCACAACAGTGCACATGCTTATGGTTGTGATGGCTATACTGTATTTATCATTAATGAAATTTAAATATACTATGAACTTGGCAGCTTCAATAGCTATAGAGACCTAGATTGTTAAGGTCCTAACCCGCACATAGGTAGATCAATGTATTCAGATGTAATAAAGGTCAATATTAATAAGACCTTTCAATAAAATAAAATAAAGCGGATGTAAGAAGACCTAATAGAAGCTTTCGCTTCTAGAAGGATCTTCCTCTAGATGCTTCTCTTAATAGACATATTTAGTATAAATAAGGGGTGAGGGTATGTGAACCCTAGCTTGGAGATTATTGTAACAGAGCGCTACTCGACTGGAGGTTGCCCCCTCGAAGAGGCCTGTGAACATTGCTATCTGAATCAAAGTGTTGTTTATGTTGCTATTTCGTATATCATTTCTGTGTAT
>ML781015.1:815957-839755 GCA_009831015.1 Picea engelmannii | reverse complement strand
TCGGCGTTGCTCTACCTTCACGAAGAATGGGAGCAAAGAGTCGTCCACCGGGACGTTAAACCCAGCAATATTATGCTCGACGGGGACTTCAGTGCCCGTCTGGGTGATTTCGGCCTCGCCCGGCTCATTGAACACGACGATACATCTCTGGCTGTCAGTACCAAGCTGGCGGGGACGCCCGGCTATTGGGCGCCGGAGTGTGGCTACACCGGCAGGGCCACTGCAGAGTCGGATATTTTCAGTTTCGGGGTCGTTGTGTTGGAGGTGGCCAGCGGGAGGCGGATTGTTGAGCGAAATCCGCAATTAGCAGAGGAGAATTTGATGGATTGGATATGGGGTCTTTACGGGCAGGGAGGAGTTGTCGAGGCGGCGGATCCCAGATTGGAGGGAGATTTTGAGGAAGAAAAGATGAAACGAGCATTGATTTTGGGGCTTGCTTGCTCGCATCCGGATCCCCAGCTGCGTCCTTCAATCAGACAAGCACTGCAGGTACTCATAAATCCCAGTGAAGAGTTGATGCTCCTTCCTTCTTCGAGGCCAGTGGCTATATATGTCGTTTTGCCATCCATAGCCCCACTTAATTCTCGCTCTACTTCTTCCTATTCAAATGACGCTGGTCGCGCCGGGTCTTCTAGAATCAATGAAAGCACGAACACTCCAGACTCCACCCTACATTATGGTAGATAGAGTTGCAACTCATCATCGAATGAACGTATAATAGTGATCGAATGAATGTATAATAGTGACCTGTGTTTCATACAGAACATCCATCCTGGGTTTTTACGGCATCATCATAGAAATTTATTTGTATTAGAATTCAAATTAAGCGATGATTCATGTTATTAGTCCCTGCCCTGCCGTAATCAAAGAGGACTATAGCCATCAACAAATAGTTTTCCTGGTATTAAATTGTGCATTGACCACAAATATTTGTATATTATTTATTGTTGGAACAAAGGAAGTGAAAACATCTATTTTTATATAATAGAAAGTACCATGTTTGTCAAGATCTTATTGGATAACGGATTGGAGGTCTTATTGCAGGCTTCGCTATTCCCAATGTTATATTTGTTGGCATATCCAAAGTATTTGAATCGTATATGGTATTTTTGAATCATATATTTCTTAAGTATTTTCTGCTAGCTTGAATACATTGTCTTCCATATTGGTTTGTTTGATTTTTTCTTTATTGTTGCGTGCTTCGAGAGAAGAGGCTTGCAACACTGCATTTTTTTTTAAATGTTTGTACAGGTCTAGGCCCTTAAACGATCCTGACAGTCTTAAGTGTTTACCTAACAGGTCTGACAATATTAAATGTTTATTGCACAAGTGCGTTGGAATACAGTTTCGTTCCATTTTTTTGATGGTAGTCGGAGATCTTCTGTCGATTTTTATATAATAAAAAGTACCATGTTTGTCAAGATGTGATTGGACAACGGAATGGAGGTCTTTTTTCCGGTTTCGCTATTCCCAATGTTATATATGTTGGCATATCCAAAGTATTTCATCGTATATGGTATTTTAGAATCATATATTTTCTTATGCAATGGTTGAAGGTGAATTAATGCTAGCATTAGTTCGAATGTTTCCTTTAGCAATTTCTGCTAGCTAAAATACATTGCTATCATATTAGTATGTGTGATTTTTGTTTTATTGTTGCGCGCTTCGAGAGAACATGCCTATCACGCTGCATTTTTTTCTTAAATGTTTGTGCAGGGATAGACCCTTAAGCGGCCCTGACAGTCTTAAGTGTTCACCTGACATGTTAAATGTTTATTTTGTGCAAATGCG
Source organism: Picea engelmannii (assembly GCA_009831015.1). Classification (NCBI taxonomy): domain Eukaryota; kingdom Viridiplantae; phylum Streptophyta; class Pinopsida; order Pinales; family Pinaceae; genus Picea; species Picea engelmannii. Next base: position 837,964 of record ML781015.1, on the reverse strand, counting down.
TTGGGATACAATTTCATTCCATTTTTTATGCTCAACATCACTGCTTCAGTGGTTGATGCTTGTTCGCTGCTTGGTTCCATGATTGTTGTTCTTGTTTGTTTCAACTTTGCAAAGTTGAGGTCTCGCAGTTGGACATCTTTGAATTTGCAAGTTGTTGGATCTGTTATTGCAGTTTCCAGTTTTTGGGGCTGACCTCTTGTCATCCCTCGTTGACGGGTAAGTTTCCCTGTTGTTGTTTTTCAGTGGTGGGGGTCCCTGCCTCCAAATTCTGTTGCAAACCATCTTTGTCTGTGCTCTTAATTTATGTTCCTGGAAACCATGTGTCTTCATATGCCGGCTGCGACATTCATAGCTATTTGAAAAATTGCAATGCGAAGGGGTTCTCGAAAAGTAGTTCGAAGCTATTAGAAAAGGGAACCATCGGTCGGAGTGTAGACGCAGGAAATGATTTTATTCTGTGGGTCGCAAAACTGTGCCCACCTGTTGTCTTTCTGCCAAGTAAATTTATGGTGTTATTTATTTGCATTGTTTCTTCTGTTTGGTACCTAGTTTTGGGCTTGTAGTTTTCCTATTTTCCTTTTTTTTTTTCTTTGGGTGCTATTATTTTTTTTCCCCCTTTTCTCTGTTTTCAGACAAAGTGAAAGTATCTAACAAACAACTTCAAAATTAGAGTTGAAAAGATGGAAGAAGTAATAGATGTTGAGTCATATGAAATAGATACATAGTCCATTATACATGGTAGCATTGACGTGGCTTTGCATAGCACTGGCGTCTTTAGATTCGATGCATTCTCGTATACTGCAGGGGATTGCCTTTTCAATACATTCCAGGTTCTGCTGCATTTCCGGTATTCGTCGACTGAGCTGCGCAATGGATTGATAGATTATTTCTTGGCCTGTTTAAAAAATGGCGACGCGGAGGCATTGAACTCCTATGAATATGAACTGGAATCTAATTTTCTTCGCCAGTTGCATGTAATACATGATGTCACTACGTATTTTTCAAAGATGCAGTTGTTTGCATCTCCAGCTCAGCCTGCACATGAGAGGGGACTTTGGGGAGACACATTTTGTATATGGTGGTTGTCTAAGTGGCTCAATATATCGGTTGGAATATGGTCATTGACAAGAAAAAGAAGATATCTACTATTCAACAAAGTTGCCTCTGACAATCCATATTGCATCTTGTTCCATGATGCCAATGTTGTCAGTGGTCATTATGAACCACTCCTGTACAGAAAAATGTCCATATGCAATGTTGAAGTACCTCATATTTACTTGTGCCTCTTTTGCAAAGACCTTGAATCGCAGTAGGAATGGATTATGCATCGCATAGATTGCCATGGTTTACAATTGGCAACAAATGTTATGTCTAACTGTGGAGATAGTCTGTTTAATGGAATTTGTTGTTTGGTAGCAGCGGAGTTTGATGTGCAGTCGCTGCGGCTTTACACTGTGCAGTTCTTTTGCAATGCAATTGTAGGCGGCAGCCAATAGGATTTTAGGGACCATAAACATTTCCATATTTTCTATTGTTGGAACCAGGGAACCGAAAACATCAATTTTTATATTAAAAAAAGTACCATATTTTTCATGATCTGATTGGACAAAGGATTGGAGGTCTTATTGTCAGCTTCATTATTCCCAATGTTATATATGTTGGCATATCCAAAGTATTTGATCGTATATGGTCTTTATGAATCATACATTTTGGTATGCATTCGTCGAAGGTAGATTAATGCTAGCATTAATCCGAATATTTGGTTTAGCATTTTATGCTAGATAAATCTATGGAAATGTTTGATATGGTGGCATATCCAAAGTTTGGCCTTCCAATACATTCTTTGGTGTTTGAACTGTTGTTATAGAAAAATATAATAATTTTTTGGGGATGCGTCAGAGATCTGCCACATTGCATTTTTTTGTTACATGTTTAGAGAACATTTCTGACAGACTTAAATGTTCACCTAACAAGCTTGGTAGTGTTGAATGCTTACTTAACAGGCTTGTTACAATACTTTTTTTTTTTCGTTTTTTAAATTTATATGTTTCAGCGGCATTGTTGGTTTACTGGGTCATGCTTGTTTTTTGCATCTCCATTGATTTCTTATTTTCATGTTGTTGTTGTTCTTGCTTCCCTGTTTGTGTTCTTACACTTTGCACATTTGAGTTTCTGCAATAGTGATTGGAACTGTGTCAGTCTCAAACTATATTTCATAGATGGCGATGTTTTTTCCATGGATTATGTGTTGCTATGGTTTCATAGTTATGAGAGTAGGTTTTGCTATGTAAGCGATATAGTTTTTCTCTTCCTTTCATTTTTCTCTTGTAAAGTGCGTTTCTGGCTTAGTTTTGCGTGTTCACGATTTTTCGGGTTTAGAAAATTTAAAATCATTTGTCACTCCCCTCCATCCCCGCTACCTTCCGCCCTTCCCAATAGACATTGATTATGCTTTCAAAAGTCAGAACCGACCAGACAGGTGAGAAAAAATAGGCTTTAATAACTGGAAAGATCAAGGACATCTCCCATTAAAATGAATAGATAGGCAGATATTATTGGATCTGGTAATTTCTTTTGCCTCAATTTTGAGTTTGCAAAACCTTTTTTTTTTCTTTTTTTCCCTGTTTGCGGTCTTTTAGTTTTCTTAAAAGCTTCAACATAGTCCACGAACATATCGTCCACAGAGGCCTTCACGTCATGTTCCTCTTTAATATTGTGCATATCTTAGATGTGAGATTTGAGAATCTTCTCAGATATGGGAATTTTAATACGTACTAATAGTCACTATTCAACATACATATTCGGAAAGGTTGGCATTAATAAGAGAAAATATTGAGAACATCTGTCATTAGAACGAATTAACACAAAATCTATGAAAGATCATCCAGCATTGCTTTTAAATACTTATTGTCATTTCATTAAAGATTTTCACTTTAAGGTGCCTTCGTTCTAATGTTCCTGGTCATGGACATGTAAGACAACTTAGAGATGTGATTGAGGCCCAGATGAAACAAGAGAGAATGGTTTTATGTGACGTGAGCTTTGAGTAAAAAACAATGTTGTTATATAAGAGAAAGTCAGAGACGAGGAAAAAAAAAGAACAAGTATTTTCTAGTTGGTGTTCTCCCTGTGTTTGATGCTTTGGTTGGTTGAAAAGGCTTCCTGGAGATTTGTTTGTTGAACTTCTCTGTTTTCTTGCTGGGAGTTGTAATGGATTTTCAAGTCACATGGAAAATAGTTCTTCGTTGAAGTATATAGCTTCTTCCAACAACACAGATTTGACAAGTGCATCGAATTCTACAGATCCCATAAGATTTTTTCTTCCTCGGGGGTGACACATTTATAGTGGCTTGCATAATGGCCCCTCATGTTCGTAAATGACATGAAATATTACTCCACTTGTGAATGCACCCAGAGACGGGTAACATAAACTATATGGGTCGATAAAATGACATATTATCACTACAAAAGTTTCACATGTGATCTGCAACAGTTGATACACTTGCCAGACCTGTGGTGATGATGCACTTGGCAGATATGTGCTACCCGGAGAAGTTATGCACCTCAACACATTTGCATTTTTTCAGCTGGGTTGGACGTTTCTTCCAATTTACTGTAATAAAGAAAAGAAGTTCAACATACAAATCTTCAGGAAGGCTTTTCAACCAAATAGATGATCGAATATAGGGAGAATACCAGTGACAACATACTTGAATTTGTTCCCCCCACCATAGCTATGGTGACATAAAACAACTTCCTCCACTTTGAAATCGGCCTAAATCGCATTTCTAAGTTGTATTGAATGTCAAGGGTCAGGAATATTGCAAGGAAAGCACCTTGAACCCCAAGTTTTCGACGGTAGAGGAAAATTACTACTTGACAAAGAATGGAATGTTGAATAACCAGCGATTGCAAGCAGGCCATATCTGGAAGAGACAAGGTGTTCAAAAAACTGGGATAGATGTAGTTAGCAGCAACGATTAAGTAGAAAACCCGAAATTGATATTGAACTTGTTTTTTACGAATAAAGGGTTGGGACGTCAAGATAACTGTGAAGAAGCTTCATCAATGTACATATTTTTTATTGGTAGGCGACAGGCGAAATCGCAATTGTTGTGGCAAATAGCCTCAGTTGTATTTTGTAACCCATATTATTTGGATATAGAATAATTCCACTTTATTTTTTAATAGGATTTTCCAATCTCTGGTATTTGTTTTAATTTTATTTTGGGCCTTCTTCCCCTGTGTCGTTAAACATGGACGACAAGATTTTCTTTCTGCTGCCCACTACTTCAATTTAAATAAAGGTTGCTCTATTCGTTGCTTACATTTTACATTTAAGAATAACTTTTCATAAGCCATACTTATGTGGTGCCGGTCCTATATTTAAAGAAATAAATTGGAGCCATCATGTTTCCATTCTTCGGGTCCCGTAAATAGAATGAATTAATGAGTTACAAGAAGGAAACTTCTTCTATTTGATAATATTCGTGTATATATACTAATATTAATACTATTGGAATAAATACAAAAACTTTCCTCTTCTGCAAAGCTTAAGCAATTATGTTTGTGAAGCCAAAGAGATTTGGTGCTCTGCAATTTATGCTTTAACTACTGATAACTCACTAGGCGTTCGAAAAGCTTGGAATTAATAAAGGGACGACTGAAGCTGTCTTAATTACCTAAATCACACCAAATTTTCATTACATTTAATTCAATTTAGATATTGATGTTTATGGAGAGTCGGTGTTTGCTCATGTCATTGCAAGAAATACAAGATGAATAGATGATAAGGAGTTTATCTCGTTGAAACCACAATGCAAATTCAAGTTTCTTGTTGTGCTATGTACATGTTACAGTGAAAAATTTCGTGGTTTGAATGAAATTTGTGAATCGAAAAGAATCCTGCAAATTGGGAGATCATTTGCATTTGAAATAGAAACAATCCATTAATATATATTAGTATGAACACTATTGAGATAAATATGAAAAATTTCTCCATTAATACATATTAGTATGAATACTATTGAAATAGATATCAAACCTTTCTCTTGACCAATACTTAGGCTGTTATCTGGCCACCAGGCCCCGGGTTCACGGTACCCACCAATATGTGCCCTGTTCTTTCATATACATATTGCAGCCAAAGAACTTCAGTGATATGCAATTTATGCTTTTACTAGTGAGAAACCAGTAGGGGTTCGAAAACATTGCCATTAATAAATGAAAAAAAAAAGGTTTTTCGACTATGAGATATTTATCCCTTTTCCCCTTTTCCTTCTCCCATTCATTATGGCTTTCTGGTTTTATACTTAGTCATCTTTGTATGATGTGTGCTTGTAGGGTTCATGGGTTGGCATATATTCATTTCCATTTGTATCTTCACATGATGAATGCGACTGATCATTGTTCCTTTGCACACCTAGGCAATTTTATGGTCGTGGTTGCCGGGTTGGCGCATACGAACTGGCCTTTTCTTCTCCCCGCTGGTTATCACTTTCTGGATATATAATTAGTCGCCTTTCTATGGTATCGGATTCCAGAGTTAGCGGGCTGACATGTCTTCATCTCCATTCATATCCTCACAAGACAGATCCGGGAGACTGTTGTTCCTTTCCATACTTAGGCAATTTTATGGCCACTGATGCAGGGTTGGCGCTTACGAACCCGTTTATAGTTCTGTTATAAAAATATTGCACTCAAAACATCTATGATCTATAATAACATCGCGGGTTCCTCGTATACATTGAATTCGTTCAAAGTATCTGTTTCTGCTTTCCATCCCCAACAACTTCATGTCCTTCCGTGATATACATCTTCCACTCAAAATTTGCGTGATCTACAATAACACAGTGGACTCCTTCATCCTTTTTCCCTTTTTTTCTTCCCATGTATTATGGGACTACAAAGTATGGACATGATATTTTATTGAGCATGTACGGATTGCACATTCCATACCTAGCCACATTTTGGATCGCGGGTTCTCGGGCGGGTGGGCTCAAAATTGGGCCTCCATTGTTTCGTGCCCTACAAATAGCACCCAAAATTTTGCGATATACAAATTGACAAGCAGAATTAGGGACTGCTTGACTGAACATTTCATTTCTATGTTCCATGTCTTCCAAATAATGCTCCTAGTTCCATGATATACAAATTGACACACAGAGTCCAGGGCTGGTGGGGTGGATATTTCCATTGTTTACGGATGGCAATCCTTGTCAAGTATCTAACAATATCTATTTTTCTTTTTTCAATACTAAATTATCTCTCAGTGGAGACAACTATATAAAGAGGTACAAAATAGTTAGCATCACACCCTTCCCAATATACAAATTCACTACCGGATTCCCACATCGTCCGCTCTTCCTTGTTAGAGATTATGCATTCAAATATTCGGAGCGATACCATTGGAACCTCGGGGCCTGGCATCTTCTGCAGAGACTTTGTCAGCCTGTTTTGCATCCTCCTATTGTCGGGTTCACGAAATGTCCATCTCTTGGATACTGTTTCGTGTTGGCACGAAGCTTCGTTCTACCACGGTTCACAAATGTTTCAAAGTATCTGTTGTTGCCTTCCATATTCACTAACTTCCTCTCGTTCCTAATATAGATTGGTTGTGCTCTTACTACTAACAACTGAACACAATGGTATGAAACAGTTGGCATCTAGACCTTCGTAATATAGAAATTGACTACCGGTTTCACATCTTCTACTCAAAATTTTCGTGATCTGCAATTCCACCGCGTACTCCTTAGTCCTTTTTTCCCTTTTCTTCTTCCTGTGTATTATGGATCTCTGGTTATATACTTAGCCACCTTTCTATCATCGTGTGTTCCATCTTTGGCGGCATGACATACCTTTATTTACATCTATATAATGACACCACGAAGCCGACCGACCCCTGTTGCTTTCCATACCTAGCCAATTTTACGGCCGCGGTTTCCAGGTTGGCGGTTTTGAACTCTGCTTCTTGTTCCAAGAAAAGCCTTTGTTTTAAAGAAAAATAATTCGGAAATGGTATTTTTTTGTATTTTTCTCCATGAAGCCATGTAACAGACGTTATTACGATTCTATTGTATGCTTTTAAATGTTCATGTAATTTCCAAAGAAATGATCACAACTTCGCTTGTCAATTTTTATATCTATAGTCAGCAACTCCGCTCGTCAATTTATATATCGTGGAACTATGGGTGCTATTTGTAGGGAATGAAACATTAGACACCCAATTTTGAACCCGCCATCCCGAGAACCCGCGATCCAAAATACAAATTGACTACCGGGTTCACATCTTCTACTCAAAATTTATGTGATCTACAATTCCACCACAGACTCCTTAGTCCTTTTTCCCTTTTCTTCTTCCCATATGCCTCTTTGGTTATATACTTAGTCGCCTTTCTATCATCGCGGGGTATAGAGTTCGCGAGCTGACATATCTTTATATCCATATATATAATGACACGACGAATCCGATCAATCGTTGTTGGTTTCCATAACCAAATTTATGGCCGTGGTTGTCGGGTTGGAAGTTTCAAACTCTTCTTCTAGTTCCATGATGTACATATTGCACTCAAAACTTCTGTGATCTACAATTCTACCACGGACTCAAATTCGCAAGCTTCACTCTACCACGGTTCACAAATGTTTCTAGTATCCGTGGCTATCTTCCATCCCAACTAACTTCTTGTCGTTCCTAATATACATTGGTTGTGCTCTTACTAGTGACTCTTTCAAGTGGCAACTGCAAATACTCATACGAAACAGTTTGCATCCAACCCTGTGCAATATATAAATTCACTACTGGGTTTTGACATCGTCCCCTCTTCCGTGTTACATATTATGCATTCAAATGTTCTGAACAATACAATTTGACCATTGGGGCTTCACGTCTTTTGGGGAGACCTTCTGACCCTTTTTTGGATTCTCCTGTTCACGAGTTCACAAAATCTCCATTTATTAGTCACTGTTTCGGGTTGGCGCATTTGAAATCCCCTGCTTCTTGTTCCATGATATACATATTGCACTCAAAATTTCCGTGATTTAAAATTCCACAGCGGACTCCTTGGTCCTTTTTGCCTTGTCTTCTTTCCTTGTATTATCGCTTTCTGGTTATATACTTAGCCACCTTTCTATGGCCGTGGGTTCCAACGTTGGCAGGTTGACATATATTTATCCCCATCTATGTCCATACTCAGCCAATTTTATGGCCACAGTTACCTGCTTGGCAGTTTCAAACTTTGCTTCTTGTTGTGTCATGTACATCTTGCACTCAAAACTTATGTGATCTACAATTCCAGTGCAGACTCGTCGACCTCACAAGATTCACTCTACTATGGCTTGAAAATGTTTCAAAGTATCTCTCGTTGCCTTCCATCCACACTAACTTCCTGTCCTTCCTGATATACATTAGTTATGCTCTTACTAGTCATACACAAATTTCCCTCTGGACTGTCCTACCATAACCTCTTCGTTGTTATCCGTATTGCACTCAAAAAATTTCGAGACATACAATTTGGCCCTCGCGCCCTCACCTTCAATGGTTCTACCTTGTAACCCTATTTTGAAATTGTTTTTCCCATGCCTGCGACCTCCGTACTTTATTACTACGCGATTAGAAACCTTTCATGCTAACAACTAACCATGCAGGAACCATCAACATTGTCATTAATGCGCAAAATGCTCAAGGAGATATCCCATTATTACGCATTAAACCAAGATGTGCGGAGAGTTATTTTGTCCCTTCTGATTATTCATCTCAAACACACGTTGTCGTGTTGGCCCGCTCAAGAAATCTACAATGTTTAATCGCTCATTGCAATATCCGCCATGCTCGCATTTCTATGTATGTGATTACCAGTGTTTAATGTTAACAACGCATCATGCAACAACCATCGAAATTGTCATTAATGAATGAAATTCTCGAGGACATCTCCCATTCACATGCTTTGGACTGATATTTGTGCAGGATTATATTATCCCTTCCAACTTTTCATTCCGTCTATCGTCTAGAGAAAACAAAAATTCTTGTAGACTTATGGCAGTAGGTCGGCATCAGTTTTGTGGAGATACAGCAAATATATTTGGACATCAAGACCAAAAATTCCAGTGGTCCAGGGCATACTTTTACTATTCATCCCATTCTACCCAGAACGAAGTTATTTAAATGTCTGGGATTGCTCGTACAGGCTACGTCCCTGAGGTTTTTTTATTGTAAGGAAGTGGTCTCTTGGTGTGTCAAAAGATATATTCCATGCCAAAGAATTATTCCACTACGCGACCGTTCTCTTGTTTCTTTTCACCTCAGGCCTTCTGCGAGATGTTAAAATTGATGTAGCCAACATTGGCGTTCAGAGGACAAGACTGCAAGTAGTTTCTAGAAAACCATGATAACGGGTTGGAAATCTTAGCTGACTTCCTCGAAGACCCGACAACAGTTCCTAGAGATATCACAAGGTTGCAGGTAAGTTCCTTTAGAAATCCATTTCAAGAAATTGCTTGGATGTTTAAAATAATAACGGGACATGCATCAACGTTAAGCATTTCCCATATAATTATTTATATTTTATATTTCACAGTCAAGGAAAAATACATTTTCGATTGGGGGAAGCTAATTTCCATTGAGCTCTGTTCCCAGTTGTCAAGATTCAAAGAATTGAATAAATTTTATATGTCATCCTACTTGATTTTCACAATAGTGCATTGTTGCCCGTTTCCAAAAATTTATCTTTCCAATAAAATAAATTGTGGATTTGACCCAGTAACATTATGGTACGAGGCCCTGTGGAGGCACAAGGCCTCCCATTGTTTTTATGAAGTTTTTAAAGGATTTTTCATAGTTTTCAAAGATTTATTGTTAGGCAAGGATGCTCCGCGGATGTCTATCCAGGCAACCAAGTTTTTGAACAGGAAGGGAACACTTGAAGAAAAGGAAAATCACAGTGTCCTCATGGTCTTTGGCTCTAAGGAAAATCCTTCTTTCCTTCCATGCCACATCATGGACAAGATGTTTTTTGCAGAAATAACAAGGCAATACAACGACTGGTTGCATTTTTTCCATGACAAGAAAAAAAAATAGTTCATTCCTCTGCCCTGGAAAGTCGGAGACTTCGTGTGCAGAAACATGGACAAGATTGACGAATTTTCCACCCATTTCAAGAAATTGAACCTAATGTATGCTGAAGGGATAAAAGGGTTCGACCCTAATGGGATATTTCAAGAACATTTACTGGAAGTTGTCTTTAACAACTCTTTTATCCATAGACACCTGACCCAAGACAGGGACAGTGTGGACAAAAATCTTGCTTCTGCCAATTGTGAGGCAGAGACATTGCAAACCGTGACTAAATTGTACATACAACATGGAAAAGTATACAGCTAGAAAAGTACCCTGTCCCCCGCCAACACTCCCAAGAGCATGACATCACGGATCATCATTTCAAGGGCCCACCCAGTAAGAAAGAAACCAAGAAATCTTCGAACGAAGGAGGAGATAAGAACCCTCCTCACATAAAAATTGATAGTTCTCACAAAATTCCAGTGACAAAGAAGAGAAAAAACAATGCAGGCCAGGCGGAGGAACCCGAAATTGAAAGTGAACAGCTGCAACTTGAAATTGAAACTGAGCACATGCACAAAATTGGGTCGTCCACGGTGGAAATATCTGAGACTGAAATTTTTTACGAAGATGAATCCTTCATATTCCAAAGCATTGTTTTTGACAGCCAATCTAAAAGTATGGTCATTGAAAAGAGAGATGTAACAAACAGAAAAGGAAAATATCGCACAGAGATTAACTTTAGGAAAATGAGGCCATCCAAAATCTTCTCATTTCAACAAGTAACGTGAAATTCTTCGTGATTGCATTGGATGAATTGAGACAGAAAATGCCAATCTGAAAGACTGCATTGATATCTTCTCATTTCTTGTGTCTTAATGTATGCTAATTTTTTTGTCTTGCATGACGTTGTTACTATTGTATTGTATGCTAACTTTTTGGGTCTCCAGGAACCTATACTTTGATAAATTTCGATTTTTCTTTTGTCCAGAAGCCTTTTCTTTCAAACAAACTAATTCAGAAATGATAAGTTTTTCGTCTTTTTCTCCACGAACCTATGTAACAGATGTTATTATATGTAACAGACATTATTTTAAATTTATAAAATCCGCAAGTCTGCTTCTTAATTTGTACATCGCGGAACTCTACATCCTATTTGTAGGCCATGAAACAAGAGAGGCCCAATTTTGAGCTCACCAACCCGATAAATTTTTGATAAATTCCAAAGAAAACTGATTTGGGAATGCATTTATTGTATACTAAATTTTGGCTATCCAGGAAACTTTCTCATTTCTTCCAAGGAAAACTAATTTGGGTCTGCTATATTTCTTGTGTCCTAATGTATGCTAATTTTTTTGTCTTGCATGACGTTCTTACTATTGTATTGTATGCTAACTTTTTGGGTATCCAAGAACCTATACTTAGATAAATTTTGATTTTTCTTCTATCCAGAAGCCTTTGCTTTCAAACAAACTAATTCGGAAATGCTAATTTTTGTCTTTTTCTCCACGAACCTATGTAACAGACGTTATTATATGTAACAAAGATTATTTATTTATGATAAATTTCTATAGTCTGCAAGTCTACTTCTCAATTTGTATATCGTGGAACTCTCGGTCCTATTTGTAGGTCACGGAACAAGAGAGGCCCAATTTTGAGCCCACCAACCCGAGAACCCGCGATCCAAAAAGTGGCTAAGTGTGGAGGTCTGCTACATATTTTGTGTCCTATTCTATGCTTAATTTTTTGTCTGTCGTCTTGTCAATTTGTATATCATGGAACTCTCAATGCTATTTGTAGGCAACATTTTTGTAGAGATACAGTAAATACTTCGGACATCAAGACCAAAAATTCTAGTGGTCCAGGGCATACTTTTACTATTCATCCCATTCTGCCTAGAATAAATTTATTTGAATGCCTGGGATCACTCGTGCAAGCTGCGTCCCTGAGGTTTTTGACTGTAACGAGGTGGTCCCTTGGTGCACTGAAAGAGATATTCCAAGCCAAATAATTATTCCACTGCACGACCATTATCCTGTTTCTTTTTCACCTTAGGCCTTCCACGAGATGTTAAAATTGTCAGAGCCAACATTGACGTTCAGAGGACAAGACTGCAAGAAGTTTCTAGAAAAACATGATAATGGGTTGGACATCTTAGCTGAATTCCTCGAAGACCTGACAACAGTTCCTGGAGATGTCACAAGTTTCTAGGTAAGTTCCTTTATAAATCCATTCCGGGAAATTGCTTGGTTGTTTACAAGAATAATGGGACAGGCATCAATGACAAGCATTTCCCATATAATTATTTATATTTTGTATTTCACAGTCAAGGAAATATACATTTTCGATTGGGGTAAGATAATTTGCATTGATCTCTATTCCTAGTTGTCAAGATTCAAAGAATTATATAAATTTTGTATGTCATCCTACCTGATTTTCGCAATAGTGCATTTATGCCCGTTTCCAAAACTTTCTCTTTCCAATAAGATAAATTGTGGATTCGACCCAATAACATTCTAGTACGAGGCCCTGTAGAGGAACAAGGCCTCCCATTGTTTTTATGAAGTTTTTAATGGCTTTGTCTCAGTTTTCAAATACTTATTGTTAGGCAAGGATGCTCCGCGGATGTCTGTCCAGACAACCAAGTTTTTGAATAGGAAGGGCACACTTGAAGAAAAAGAAAATCACAGTGTCCTCATGGTCTTTGTCTCTAAGGAAAATCCTACATTCCTTCGATGCCACATCACATACAATATGTTTGTTGTAGAAATAACAAGGAAATACAATGAGTGGTTGCATTTTTTCCATGACAAGAAAAAAAATAGTTCATTCCTCTACCCTAGAAAGTCGGATACTTCGTGTGCAAAAAAATGGACAAGATTGACGAGTTTTCCACCCATTTCAAGAAATTGAACCTAATGTATCATGAAAGGCTAAAATGGTTTGACCCTCATGGGATACTTCGAGAACATTTACTGGAAGTTGTCTTTAACATCTATTTTATCCATAGACACCTAACCCAAGACAGGGACAATGTGGACAACAATCCTTCTTCTGCCAATTGTGATGCAGATACATTGCAAAGAGCAACTGAATTGTATATACAACATGGAAAAGTATCCAGCGAGAAAAGTACCCATTCCCCTGCTAGCACTCCCAAGAGAACGACATCACGGAGCATCGCTTCGAGGGCCCACCCCAGTAATAAATAAACCCATAAATCTTCGAACGAAGAAGGAGATAAGAACCCTCCTTGCATAAAAATTGATAGTTCTCACAAACTTCCAGTGACGAAAAAGAGAAAAAACAATGCAGGCCAGACGGAGGAACCCGAAATTGAAAGTGAACAACTACAACTTGAAATTGAAACTGAGCACATGCACAAAATTGGGTCATTTGCGGTGGAAATATCTAAGACTGAAATTTTTGATGAAGATGAATCCTTCGTATTCCAAAGCGTTGTTTTTGACAGCCAATCTAAAAGTATGGTCATTGAAAAGTGAGATGTAACAAACATGAAAGGAAAATCTCACAGAGAGATTAACTTTAGGAAAATGCGGCTGTCCCAAATCTCCTCATTTCACCAAGTAATTGGTGAAATTATTTGTGATTGCATTGGATGAATTGAGACGAAAAATTCCAATCTGAAAGACCGCCTCAACGAACTTGAGCAGGATTTCATTGCAACTCCATAATTTTTCAATCCTTTGGCAAAAATTGTGCCTGCTACCACTGCAGATAAGATGAAAGTATCATGTACCTTCCTTTCATTCTCTAGATCCCTTGTAGAGAATAACATCAAAAAAAGAATGCAGCTGGTTAATGAAGCCTGGGAAACATCACAAAATTTAGTTTCCTTCGGAAAGAAGGAAAATGGTTTCCTGGAACATTTGGAGGCGAATTTAAAAAAGGACCATCATTTCTATGAACAGGTGTTGACCCATTTTGCCAACTATGCCGTCAACAAAATGGAACTGAAAAGAAGACAAGAGAAACTCCCCTCGCCAAAGCAGGCCAAAAAAGTAAAAGCATGCTGGCAAGAGAAAATTAACAACCTGGAGCTCATTGTCAAATCATGTAAACAACTCATATCGGAAAAGAAAAATTTATTCACAAGCCTGATCCAAATGGACTTAGCTGGAAGTCAAGTACCAATGGGGTTCAAGACCCAAACTTAATTCTCAAATCCTTGTCAATCACCAAAGAAGCCTTCCAGGAACAAGTTGATATTTTAAAGGGGTTGTCTTTCAAAAAGTTTTACGGCATAGCTGAACATCATCTAGATGACCACGAGCACTGGGTACAGGAGTATGCGACACACAATGAAGAAATTGAACAAATTCTTCATAGTATTTCAATGGATCTAAGAAAATTAGAAAACGACCTTTACAACATAGAAATTCAGGATGAAATCAACATGGCCCCCATGAAAAGATACATCGAAGAATGGTTCCAACAGAGAATGGACAACCTTGTCCAGGAAGGGAAACAACCGTTGGACAAGACTCCACTGACCATCGACAACAACAACAAAAATGCATCGAGTTCATAGTAAGTCTATACTGGTATCTTGTTTTCTTTATCAATCCAGTTTAAGTCTATACTATCATCTTGTTTTCTTTATCAATCCACTTATGACCTCTTTAAATAGAAAACTGTAACCAAAGACTCATAACTTCCAGTTTCTTCTTTTCAGGTCTTCCTCTCTACTATCGCGCACTTCTCCTTTCAACATTCCTTATTCTTGTACTTATTTCTTTTTATGGTCTGCGGGAGCCCCAATCCCAGTCTATATAAAAAACCTATTTAAATTTCCCGAAAGATGTAACACACATTATTAATTTTTGATAAATTCCAAAGAAAACTGATTCGGGAATGCATTTATTGTATACTAAATTTTGGTTGTCCAGGAACCTTTCTCATTTCTTCCAAAGAAAACTAATTCGGGTCTGCTACATTTGTTGTGTCCTAATGTTTGCTAATTTGTTGGTCTTGCACGACGTTGTTACTATTGTATTGTATGCTAACTTTTTGGGTCTCCAGGAACCTATACTTTGATAAATTTTGATTTTTCTTTTGTCCAGAAGCCTTTGCTTTCAAACAAACTAATTCGGAAATGATAAGTTTTTTGTCTTTTTCTCCACAAACCTATGTAATAGACATTGTTATATGTAACATACATTATTTTAAATTTCTATAGTCCACAAGTCTGCTTCTTAATTTGTATATCACGGAACTCTCCATCCTATTTGTAGGCCATGGAACAAGAGAGGCCCAATTTTGAGCTCGCCAGCCCAATAAATTTTTGATAAATTCCAAAGAAAACTGATTCGGGAATGCATTTATTGTATACTAATTTTTGGTTGTCCAGGAACCTTTCTCATTTCTTCCAAAGAAAACTAATTCGGGTTTGCTACATTTCTTGTGTCCTAATGTATGCTAATTTTTTTTTCTTGCATGACGTTGTTACTATTGTATTGTATGCTAACTTTTTGGGTGTCCAGGAACCTATACTTTGATAAATTTCAATTTTGCTTCTTTCCATAAGCCTTTGCTTTCAAACAAACTAATTTGGAAACGCTATTTTTGTCTTTTTCTCCACAAGCCTATGTAACAGATGTTATTATATGTAACAAAGATTATTTATTTTTGATAAATTTCTATAGTCCGCAAGTCTTCTTCTCAATTTTTATATCGCAGAACTCTTGGTCCTATTTGTAGTCCATGGAACAAGAGAGGCCCAATTTTGAGCCTGCGGGCCCGAGAACCCGCGATCCAAAAATTGGCTAAGTATGGAGGTCTGCTACATATTTTGTGTCCTATTCTATGCTTAATTTTTTGTCTGTTGGCTTGTTAAGTTGTATATCGCGAAAATCTCAGTACTATTTGTAGGCAGCAGTTTTGTGGAGATACAATAAATATCTTCGGACATCAAGACTAGAACTTCCAGTGGTCCAAGGCATACTTTTACTATTCATCCCATTCCGCCAAGAAAAAAGTTATTTGAATTGTCTGGGATCGCTCGTGCAGGTTGCGTCCTTGAGGTTTTTGACTATAAGGAGGTGGTCTCTTGGTGCGCCGAAAGATATATTCCAGGACAAAGAATTATTCCACTGTGCGACCATTCTCCTGTTTCTTTGTCACCTCAGGCCTTCCGCAAGATGTTAAATATGTTGGAGCCAACATTGACGTTCATAGGATAAGACTACAAGGAGTTTCTAGAAAAACATGATAACGGGTTGGACATCTTAGCCGAATTCCTCGAATACCCGACAACAATTCTTGTAGATATCACAAGATTGTAGGTAAGTTCCTTTAGAAATCCATTCCAGAAAATTGCTTGGTTGTTTACAAGAATAACGGGACAGGCATCAAGGACAATCATTTCCCATATAATTATTTATATTTTGTATTTCATAGTCAAGGAAAAATACATTTTCGATTGGGGGAAGCTAATTTCCATTGATCAATGTTCCTAGTTGTCAAGATTCAAAGAATCAAATAAATTTTATATGTCATCCTACTTGATATTCACAATAGTGCATTGTTGCCCATTTTCAAAACTTTCTCTTTCCAATAAGATAAATTGTAGACTCGACCCAGTAACATTCTGGTACAAGGCCCTGTGGAGGCACAAGGCATTCCATTTTTTTTATCAAGTTTTTAATGTCTTTGTCTCAGTTTTCAAAGATTTATTGTTAGTCAAGGATGCTCCGCGGATGTCTGGCTAGGCAACCAAGTTTTTGAACAGGAAGGGCACACTTGAAGAAAAGGAAAATCACAGTGTCCTCATGGTCTTTGGATCTAAGGAAAATCATGCTTTCCTTCCATGCCACATCACAGACAAGATGTTTGTTGCAGAAATAGCAAGGCAATACAACGACGGGTTGCATTTTTTCCATGACAAGAAAAAAAAAACTAGTTCATTCCTCTGCCCTGGAAAGTCAGAGACTTTGTGTGCAGAAAAATGGACAAGATTGACGAGTTTTCCACCCATTTCAAGAAATTGAACCTAACATATGCTGAAAGGCTAAAAGGGTTCGACCCTAATGGGATATTTCGAGAACATTTACTGGTAGTTGGATTTAACAACTCTTTTATCCATAGACACCTGATCGAAGACACGGATAGTGTGGACAACAATCCTTCTTATGCCAACTGTGATGCAGAGACATTGCAAAGTGCGACTGAATTGTACATACAACATGGAAAAGTATCCAGCGAGAAAAGTACCTAGTCCCTCGCCAACACTCCCAAGAGAACGACATCACTAAGTATCGCTTCAAGGTCCCACCCTAGTAAGAAAGAAACCCATAAATGTTCAAATGGAGAAGGAGATAAGAACCCTCCTCGCATAAAAATTGATAATTCTCACAAACTTCCAGTGATGAAGAAGAGAAAAAACAATGCAGGCCAGGCGGAGGAACCCAAAATTGAAAGTTAACAGTTGCAACTTGAAATTCAAAATGAGCACATGCACAAAATTGGGTTGTCCACGGTGGAAATATATGAGACCGAAATTTTTGACAAAGATGAATCCTTCGTATTCCATAGCGTTGTTTTTGATATCCAATCTAAAAGTATGGTCATTGAAAAGAGAGATGTAACAAACAAGAAAGAAAAATCTTGCACAGAGATTAACTTTAGGAAAATGAGGCCATCCCAAATCTCCTCATTTCACCAAGTAACTAGTGAAATTATTCGTGATTGCATTGGATGAATTGAGACGGAAAATGCCAATCTAAAAGACCTCCTCAACGAATTTGACTAGACTTTCATTGCAACTCCAGAATTTTCCAGTCCTTTGGCAAAAATCGTGCCTGCTACCACTAACGTTAATATGAAAGCATCCTCTACCCTCCTTGCATGCTCTAGAGCCCTTGTAGAGAATAACATCAACAAAAGAATGTAGATAGTTAATGAAGCTTGGGAAACATCGCAAAATTTAGTTTCCTTCAGAAAGAAGGAAAATGGTTTCCTGGAACATTTGCAGGCTAATTTAAAAAAGGACCAACATTTATGTGAATAGGTGTTGATCCATTTTTCCAACTATGCCATCAA
The DNA here is from genome assembly GCA_009831015.1 of Picea engelmannii. NCBI lineage: Eukaryota > Viridiplantae > Streptophyta > Pinopsida > Pinales > Pinaceae > Picea > Picea engelmannii. Next base: position 819,852 of record ML781015.1, on the reverse strand, counting down.
CACATCGGAATTGAAAAGAAGACAAGATAAACTCCCCTCGCCAAAGCGGGCCAAAAAAGTAAAAGCATGCTGGCGAAAGAAAATTAACAACCTAGAGCTCATTATCAAATCATGTAAACAACTCATATCAGAAAAGGAAAATTTATTCATAAGCCTAATCCAAATGGACTTAGTCGGAAGTACAAACGAGGTTCAAGACCCAAACTTAATTCTCAAATCTTTGTCAATCACCAAAGAATCCTTCCGAGAACAAGTTGATATTTTAAAGGGGTTGTCTTTCAAAAAGTTTTATGGAATAGATGAACATCATCTAGATGACCACGAGCGTTGGGTACTGGAGTATGCGACACACAATGAAGAAGTTGAAAAAAGTATGCATAGTATTTCAATGGATCTAAGGAAATTAGAAAACGACCTTTACGACATAGAAATCCGGGATGAAATCAACATGGCCCCCATGAAAATCTATATCGAAGAATGGTTCCAACAAAGAATGGATAGCCTCATTTAGGAAGGGCAACAACCGCTGGACAAGACTCCATTGACCATCGACAACACCAAAAAAAATGCATCGGGTTCTTAGTAAGTCTATACTGGCATCTTGTTTTCTTTATCAATCTAGTTTAAGTCTATACTGTCATCTTGTTTTCTTGATCAATCCACTTTAAATAGAAAATTGTAACCAAAGACTCGTAACTTTCAATTTCTTCTTTTTAGGTCTTCCTCTCTACCGTCGCGCACTTCTCCTTTTGACATTCCTAATTCTTGTACTTATTTCTTTTTATGGTCCATGGGAGCCCCAATCCCAGTCTATATGAAAAACACATTTAAATTTCCAGAAAGATGTAACACACATTATTAATTTTTGATAAATTCCAAAGAAAAATGATTCGGGAATGCATTTATTGTATACTAAATTTTGGTTGTCCACGAACCTTTCTCATTTCTTCCAAAGAAAACTAATTCGAGTCTACTACATTTCTTGTGTCCTAATGTATGCTAATTTGTTTGTCTTGCAGGACGTTGTTACTATTGTATTGTATGCTAACTTTTTGGGTCTCCAGGAACCTATACTTTGATAAATTTCGATTTTTCTTTTGTCCAGAAGCCTTTTCTTTCAAACAAACTAATTCAGAAATGATAATTTTTTTGTCTTTTTCTCCACGAACCTATGTAATAGACGTTATTATATGTAACAAACATTATTTTAAATTTCAATAGTCTGCAAGTGTGCTTTTCAATTTGTATATCGCGGAACTCTCCGTCCTATTTGTAGGACAAGGAACAAGAGAGGCCCAATTTTCAGCTCGCCAGCCCGCGAAAGTTTTGATAAATTCCAAAGAAAACTGATTCAGGAATGCATTTATTGTATACTAAATTTCGGCTGTCCAGGAACCTTTCTCATTTCTTCCAAAGAAAACTAATTCGGGTCTACTACATTTATTGTGTCCTAATGTATGCTAATTTTTTTTGTCTTGCACGACGTTGTTACTATTGTATTGTATGCTAACTTTTTGGGTGTCCAGGAACCTATACTTTGATAAATTTATATTTTTCTTCTGTCCAGAAGCCTTTTCTTTCAAACAAACTAATTTGGAAATGCTATTTTTTGTCTTTTTCTCCATGAACCTATGTAACAAACGTTATTATATGTAACAGAGATTATTTATTTTTGATAAATTTCTATAGTCCGCAAGTCTTCCTCTCAATTTGTATACCGCGGAACTCTCAGTCCTATTTGTAGGCCACGAAACAAGAAAGGCCCAATTTTGAGCCCGCCAGCCCGAGAACCCGCGATCCAAAAAGTGGCTAAATATGGAGGTCTTCTACATATTTTGTTTCCTATTATATGCGTAATTTTTTGTTTGTCGACTTGTCAATGTGTATATCGCGGAACTCTCAGTGCTATTTTTAGGCCACTAAACAACAAAGGCCCAATTTTGAGCCCACCAGCCTGAGAACCCGCGATGCAAACACTGGCTAAGTATGGAGGTCTGCTACATTTTTTTGTATCCTATTCTATGCTAAAATTTGTTTCTTGCACAACATTGTTACTATTCTAAATCCTATACTTTGGTTGTCTAGGATCCTATACTTTGATAAATTTCGATTTTTATTCTGTCCAGAACCCTTTGTTTTAAAGAAAACTAGTTTGCGAATGCTAATTTTTTTGTGTTTTTTCTCCACGAACCTATGTAACATATGTTATTACTAGTCTATTGTATGATTTTAAATGTTGATGTAATTTCCAGAGATATGTACCAAACATTATTTATTTTTTTATAAGTTTCTATATTCTGCAAGTCCGCTTCTCAATTTGTATATCGCAAAACTCTTCGGGCTATTTGTAGGCCATGGAACAATAGAGGCCCATTTTTTAGCCCGCTAGGCCGAGAACCCGCGATCCAAAAAATCGCTAAGTATGGAATGAGGACTCTATGCATGCTCTATAAAATCGCATCCCCATACTTTATAAAAGTACATATTCCATATGTATAAAACTAAATATCTACCTTATAAAATTTGATAAATTTCAATTTCTTTTGTGTCCAGGATCCCTTGTTTTAAAGATAACTAATTCGGGAAGGCTAATTTCTTTGTGTGTTTTTCCGCGAACCTATGTAACAGAGGTTGCTATTATTTTTTTGTGTTTCTCTCCACAAGCGTATGTAAAACGTATGTAAAGAAAACTAATTCGGCGATGCTAAATTTTTTTGTTTACAACAAAAGCCTTTGTTTTAAAGAAAACCAATTCGGGGATGCTAATTTTTTTGCGTTTTTCTCCACGAGCCTACGTATCAGATGTTATTACTATTATGTCGTATGCTTTTGATTGTTCATGTAATTTCCTAAGATATGTAACAAACATTATTATTTTTTGATAAATTTCTATAGTTTGCAACTTCGTTTGTCTATTTGTATATCATAAAACTGTGGGTGTTATTTGTAAGTCACGGAACATCAGACGCCCAATTTTTTTTGTCCAAGAACCTTTTAAATGTTGATATTTTTGGATATATTCCAGGAAGAACTAATTCAGGAATATTATTTTCTTCATGCAAACCAAATGTATTTCTACTTGCTGTTCATGTATCTGTACTCACTCACATTTACTCCCATCCCAAACTAGCAGGGACTACGCTACCATGCTACACTTGTTTTCTTATTTTTCGTAACCAGAATATGAATGCTCTAGTATGGTCTCATTGTGGTGGATCCCATCCACCTACGACATACCATTCATCTGCTAAGGGTTCTAAATGGGAAGGAGGTATAGCCAGTACATGAAAATTTTTACTATCGTTGTATCTTTAGGTTTCACGATTTGTTTGTCCATGTTACAAATTTTTTAATTATTTTTAATGTGGCATAAACGGTATAGGTTGCTTGCACAATTTTTGAACACTGATATGAATTCTATTTCAATGTGTTCTTGGAAAGTAAATATTTTCAAAAGTAAAGCTTTAGAAAATCACTCCAAGTAAACACTAATATGAATTATATTTCAATGTGTTTTGGGAAAGTAAATATTTTCCAAAGTAAAGCTTTAGAAAATGATTGCAAGTATAGTTAGAAATTTGATGGTTAGTAATTTGGTGAAGAATTTAAATATTTTTAAAAGTAAACCTTTAGAAAATGATTACAAGTATAGTTGGAAATTTGATGGTTAGTAATTTTCTTATGAAAATGTTAATCAAAGTAGAAAAGTCAATATCACATAATGGTTTTATATTAACCATTTATTATCATTAATCAATATTGTGTTTATATCTTATATGATTTATTATTTAGAATGCAATTTAAAGTATTATTTAGATGCAATTTAAAAGAAAATGACAATATGTAAACATATCACCAAACATAAAACAAATCACATCCATAATTTTCCATAATG
>ML781015.1:801094-814440 GCA_009831015.1 Picea engelmannii | reverse complement strand
AATTTAAGGAGAAATTTAAGGAGTGATTAAGGAGTAATTTAAGGAGCGATTTTTGGGGGAGTGAGAGAATTGAGTCTTTTAATAATTAAAAAGAAATTAATTTTGGAGAACCAGAGGCATGTGTGACACTTGGACGACGGAGACTGTTTAGAGGGTTAGTCATTAAAAATTAATTAATTAATGATTTAAGAAAGAAGGTGGGTTTCATATTCTATATAATAAGGGGAAAGGAAGGAAGAAGGGGGACGGTCAGCGTAACTTTACGCTGCCGAGTTGTGGCTTGACGGGTTGCTTGTGTGGATTTGGGTTTATCTCAGCTGTGTTGGAGTGGTAGCTCAGCCGTGGAGGCGAGCTGAGACGCTAGTCTATCTCTGGTTCTTGTGTGGCCCCTTTGCGGGTCGGGGGGCTAAGGGGGAAGCAGAGTACCCCTAGCGTTGGCTGGGAGGTACCGGTGAGATTTCTTTGGTCGGCAAGCAGAATCAGCACGGAGCTAGAGACGCGGCACGGAGCGCGGGATGCGGCACTGAGCATGGGACATCTTCGAAAGCGGGCGTACGGCAACGGTATGATTTTAATTGGTGAAGTAGTAGGCATTTTATTTTCGGCAAATTTAATGTTATTGATATTATAGTATTCTGGAAATTGTATGTAATGACTACCATTTACATTCTGGATATTGTCCGTATGGTTACCACTTGTCTCCTGGAAATTGCTGGAATTGATGTTGATACGAACAGTTGCATCTGAACATTGTCTATAAGGTTATCACTTGCCTGCTGAAATTTGCTGAAATTGACATCGTTGTACTCTGGAATGATCTGCGTTTTAATTATCTTAATGCTCTGTGTTTTTGCTGACATTTGGGGTGTATTGACCTGCGTCTAGAATACTTAATGTTCTGCGTTTTACCGAGATATGGGGCGTTGTGTTTATCAGCGTTTAAATGATTTTATTGGTCTGCGTTTTGCCGATATCTTGGGCGTTTGGTCTTCCATTGTATGCGTTGGGCAGTAGGTATTGGGCATTCTCGTCATTACGGTGGGCGTTTTTTTTTAACAGTCATTTTGGGCGTTTTCACCCTTTACCGTGAGCATCATTTCATTTTATTGATTTCTATGGTTTGGGGCATTTTATTGATGTATGTGGGCGTTGGGTGTTTTATTGTGTCGATTTGATACAGCCACTTCTGATTTCCCCCTCGCGATTTAGAATAGTCACTACACTAAAATTTCCCAATGGCAATCAAAATAACAAACATTCTATAGAGCATGAAGACCAGAGCGATTCTATGGACACTCTTCATTTTGTTCGTCATGATTCTTCAACTTCGACTGAAACCTTGAACAGTCCTGCCCTCTTTCGTCATGATTCTTCAATTTCAATTTCAACTGCAACCTCGTACAATTCTGTCGAGCATGCGGACCAGGATGATTCTATGGAAGACATAATATATGTATGAGAAACTTTGAGAAATAAATTGACCTAAAAGAATCTAGCATTTCTTTGTGAAATGAAAAAAATGTTATTTTAGAAGAATAATGATGTAGATTGATAAGTATTAAGAATTTTAACAATGAAAAAAAATTTGGGCATTGTTTAATGGGGCGTTGGGTAGATAAATCAACAGTAAATCCAGCGAATCGCTCATTTCCTGGTTGGGCGATTGGGAATGGAGTCAACATTAAAACACCCGAATGTTCCCTGCCTTGGTCGGACGACTGGGTAACTGGAACTGTAATCATGGTGGTCGGATTCTTTATAGCTCGTTTTACCCACTGAGTATGGGGCGTTGCATGCTGGTTATTGCGTTGGGTTTTATTTTTCTCCTTGGGTTGCGTTTGTCACTGCGTTTTGTTTTGATAAAAATAATAATAGATCAATTTAAGAGGTCTGCTTTGATGGGTTAAAATCATAACCACGTATTCTCCTTAAGGTAAATTTTTCAATTGGCTGGGTTAGTGCATCACCTGTAAGATATGGGTGCCAGCTGGACGGTTGATTGGGTTTCGTAAATGGTAGTTGAAATCGGGAATTACCTTATTGACATTGTATGACCACCCGAGTTAAGTTACTGTTATCTTAATCGTGCCATTTAATAGCGATAGTTGTCATTTCCAGTTTTGCCCTTTTTATTACAGTCAAAGTTTTATTACTCTGTAGATAGCCACGTTTTCTACTCATGATGTTATGGTTATTTCCTGAGTAATGTTACCTATCATATGTTGTTGTTCTATAGGTTTCCCCCTTTAACTAATCGTGTCTTAATGATTGGCAAGGTTAATATTATTAGTTGGGCATTTCCAACCTTTGTCTTTTATCATTATCATTTTAGATTTAATATTTCATAGATTGCCATCGTAGTGAGGATGTATTTGATATTCGCAAATTGAAGTTCCTTTATTTATGATGATGTTTCTATATATTGACATCTTGAGTTGATGGTTCTCTTAAATTATTGTCAATAGAAATATGGAAGGTTGTCATTGTCAATTTAAATTTTATTATATTATAGAAATGCCCTTTTTAAAGCATGGGGTATATTGTCTTTCAATTGATGATTCCTATAGTCATGATGCTTTTTCCATGTAGTGACCTCTTTAATTAATTGATATTTTAATTATTGTTATTTTAAATTGATAGTTGCCACATCCATTAAATACCCCTTTTTTGTCATAAAATTTTATTAATTTAGATTGCCATTTTAATTTATGGTGTATGATGTTGTTTTCCAAATGATGTGTTGCCATTGCTGCTTTTGAGGTTATGTTGTAATTTAAAGTACGAGGTTATGTTGATTAATTTCAATTATGAAGTTATTTATAGGATGACAAATCTATATACTGACCTATTATTATTGTTGGTTATAAGTATGGTCTCATAATAATTGTTACCTTTGTCATTTAACATTATTATCTTGTCATCTCCGATTATTCAAGAAAATGTGGCATTAAATAGGGTTATTTTATTCTTGCCCTTTCCTAATTAGGATGCCGTTTTCAACTATGATGTATATTGCTAGTATCTGTTTAATTGAAATGTTAGTGATGATGTTTAAAACACAAATTTGTAAGGTCATGGCAAGGTATGGTATTAATCTTGGAGGAAAGGTGTGATGATACAGAGAACCTAGCTAGTATTCAATCACGGATAAGTCTTAGACATTGCCTCGTCATTAATTTAATGTTCGTTGGCCGATTCCTTGTCGCGCGCCTTCCGTAAGGGGCGCAGTTGTTCTTCTTATTTATGTTGTACTTGATAGTGGTCAATTTTACTTTTTCGTGGTTGCGTCTGGTTGGTCGTCTTCTTATGTTCATCCTGGTTGTGTCGTACTCGTCGTCAGGTGGCGACGCAGAGTCAAATAGGTTGTGGTTGTTTTTCGAGTGGCATTGTACAGTTCAGTATGTCGCTACTTCTACACGCGCGCACACACCTTAAAGACAAAAGAAAAAAAAAAAATTGCACCTGTTACTAGAATGGTTGTCGTAACGAGGAAGGTCGTTACAGAATTCCTAAACTTGAAATTTGAGTAAGTTTTCTTTCTTTCCCTTTGAAAATTCATAACTCTTATTTTATCATTTTCACTATTATTTTTTTATTGCCCATTTTAGACTTCAAATTTCTCCTATTTAAATAAATACCAATTTGAACATATAGTTCTTCAATAATCCTTATGGTCATATTATTTCTCAATGAAATACATATAATTTTAAACATCATCCTATGGAACCAATTGTAATACATTATACTAACTAGATTTGAGGTGTTACCAGCTTTAATTTTAATTGTTTCTATATTCTCTTCTCTAGATTTTTTTTATTCTTTGAATATATAGATTTCTTATTCTTCACGTTAAAAATATATGTATTGTGTAAAATCCCTTGGTACCTACATTAATTAAAAACTACTTCTATGTTAATCAAATGAAAATTAAAACCATCAATTAGAAAAACTCTAAAATAGATATTTAATAAAACTTCATTCCAAATATACATTATGTTTCTAGAGCATAGATATGTGAAACCCTAGCTATATTTCATTTGTGCATGTTGATCATTGGTCACTTGGCCCTTCTCATCATACATATAGGTGGGGGTATCCCCTCTATCTTTGTACCTACCTATACTAAATCCCTTTCCTTCTAGGCTTTGGAAACTTTCCAATGTCATAGTTTTAAGAAAGCTCCTCCATATAGATTTGTCAATAAGGTTGCAACAAATTTTAATTATTTTTATTCTTTTGAATGACGATCATTTCAAGTATATTTATCTTGTATATTGATCCCTCATTGTTGTTTTCACTAAACTTTGGAACTCTACCTAAGTGGATGAAAAAAAATGGCCATGATCAAATGAAAACTTTGATACTTCTTCTATGGTTGAGATTACTATAATTTGTTGTTTCATCTCAAGGAATATAAAAGTATCATCTTCCATAGTGTTTTATACTTCATGGGAAATATAGGAATGTACCTACACCACTAAACCTTGTATTTTGACCTAAATATGGATGTCCCCTTATTGGTCCTCATGTGGGTAAGAGTGCCTCACTTTCCCCTTCATTTCTATAGTGATGAATCCTTAGAATCAATTTGAATTTCTTGGAGAAAATATATAGAAAAATATAATCGAAAAGGAGGAATTTTCACTCTTGCCAAGATATGTGTAGAAGTATATTTTGATAAGGGACTTCTGAAATCCATTAACCTCACACTAGATGATTGGATTGTCCTTAAAAAATTGGAGTATAAGCAATTCTCTTTCAAATGAATGGAATTCTATGAGTATGGATTCTTTTCCAAGGAATTGAATGCATTGTCCCAATGTGAGCCATTGCAAGAATCGAAAAATCAATAGTAGTACTACAAGAAACCATGTGGTTCCAAATTTTGTATCCCACCTAATCCCCTGGTCCCCCTAGTCAGAAGGGGGAAACTCATACTAACCCCAAGTGATTCTATGTTCTTTTGAATCTACATCCATCAACTTTAGTAGTCACCATGACCCTTTATATTTCTATCCTTTAAATCATGCTTCTATTGTCCTCCCCTTCTCTTATATCATTGGCCCCTCCTCCTCACCTTCCCTCTCTTTTACCCTTTAACGTTTCCATTGAACACATATAGATCTCATTCTCTAAGATTGTCCAATCCTTTCCTTGGTCCCTCCAAATCTATCCCTTAGCTAACAATTAGAGGTATGCTTACCAATAATGAATCCCAACAACATCAATATGAAGATGAGGATGACATGGAAAAAATGAAATTAAAAAAAGGAAGGAAAATAAACAATGAATGAAAGGAAGGAATAGAAAATAAAAGGAGTAACTTGGGATAATAGTTAAAATTGGAGGTGACTCTGAGTCTCCATTTAGTAAATAATGATGGTGATATCTTGGAACTATAGGGGAATGGGTACAAAATTGAAGCATGTAGAAATCATATATCTAATTCATGCTAACAATCCATGGATCATTCTACTCCAATATTCAAAAATGGCAGACAAGGATACATTATAAGCCTCAAACAAATTGTAGAAATAATGTGATGGTTCATCTCCTAATTCAAGAGGACACTCTCAAGGATTATGTACCCTTTGCTACAAAACAAGGTAAACTCTTTTTTATCCTTTCCCTCTCATTAGTAAATTTGTAATCTCCTAATGGTGAAATCTATTGGAAATAAAATCCAATTCTTCAATTTGTACTCTCCAATCTCCTTATGAGATAAGTACGAATGTTGGTTGTCCCTCCAAATATGTGGTGATTATATTCCCATCGTTCATAGAATTATAGCTAGTGAATTTATTATGGTCTTCTCGCTAAGGGAAAAGGAGGAGGCACTTTCATTAGAGACTTAATTAAAGAAACTTTTAATGATCTAGTGATGATTTGGGACATGTTGATCCAAAACCCAAGAGAGGGAAATTTACATTGAAAAACTAGAGACTTGGCCCAAGTCATATCACTTAGCGATGGAGAAGTTCCTCATACAAATATCATTCATTCTATATACTTATCATATATCCTATAATATTGTTTCCTCTCATACCTCTAACATAATTCTATCTCCATTTTTTTCTCCTAAAGAGAATTATGGGTCCGTTCCTTTCCACCTCAATCCCTCTAGCTCTAATATCCTAAAGTATAGAAAATCCTTGAATATGTCTATTGTAATCCAATGCATGGATGTACCTATTTTGTTTTGGAATAAAATATAATTTCTCTTAAACGCAAGATAAAATAATGGGAAAACCATTCCTTGACAACCCCCCTCTTCAAATCACAAAGTTGCTCAATCCTACCCCTCTACTTAAGTATTTGAAATGGATTCATAGTAGATAACCCCGGAATTGTTAGAAGAAGAACATAATACCATAAAGAATGAAACAATTAGGAGGAGGATAGGTGGTTGAATGGAGTATATGGCTCTTAGTTGGGGATTGAAATACCAAATACTTTCACAAACACCAAACCATGCATAGGGAATTGTGTTTGGATATAGTATCCAAGTAAATAAGTTCAACTCTTTGTCAGAGGGGGATATTGTATCTTAGGAAGATAAGCCATATTATTTTGAGAAAGATATGAAGGAGGATATATAACAAGGAAATATACAAAGATATTGCAACAAACACAAAGATACAGTAATACACAATTTCTATTAATGAATGAAATGTACAAAAGTTGTAAAAATACAGAGTGAATGGACTCATTAGAATGGTGGCAGCTTAAATTTGAGAAGAGATGTGATGTATATGATCATTCAAAAGAATATGAGTACAATGAGGCTCCAAAGGCCTTTTTAACATAAAGCATAAATGAGAAAATCCTTAAACATCCAAAACCCTAACCCCAGAAGATGAAACACCAAAAGGTATGCGGGCCCTAATGGGGGTAGTTAATATGTCAACTTCCATAGGAAGTAATGCTTTTATTCTCTCTCTGTTTGGGGTACTTGATACCTCATTGAAAAGGTCTAAACGAGAAGTGCACATTCCAACTAATCCTAGGAAAGTTACTAAGGCAATATCCTAAAACATATGTACAAAATATGTTGTTTAGGGCCTCAAAAGGGCCCTAGAATTTCAGGACCCGATAAACCATAGAAAAATCGCCAAGGTGGAAAATTGTGTTTTGAGCTAATGGAATATGTGGGTGACAACTAATATCCACCTGGATCATTCCCCTCCCATTAGGAAGAAATGGGCCCCATTGCATCAAGTTCCTGTGGGAGATGGGGAATATTTTGCAGAGTGTGAACCTTGGTGAGCAACTTACCTTGCTCAAGAAGTTCTCCTGCTTGTACTTGGAATTAAGCTATTGAGGGGTGCCATGAACCTATTTTTGGAGGGGTTGGATCTGTTCAAAAAATCTATTTATAGTGTGGGAGGACTCTGTCGATGAAGATGCATCATGAAGAGCTATATCAATGGGGGATCATGGTTGGAACCCCAAGCACACCTGAAAAAGGCTTGTGATGAATAAATATATGAAGGGATTTATTATATCTTTGCTTGACTGAGTAGTGAAGAGGCACCCCCGTAGGTTAAGCAAGAATACATTTGTTCTCTTCTACTATCTTATTGACTTTCTTCTGTTGGATAGAAAGGTATTGGGTTGAGGCTATAGTGGTCGTAGTGTCCCTATGTTCACCTTCTGACTGGATTGTGAAGAAGCTAAACTTTGTGGTATGAGAGACTACTATGTGAAATTTTTTTTTCGAGACAGTAGTTGGAACTACTTATGGTACCCTAGAGATATAACCCCCCAGAGTAACAATGAAACTAAGGGGTCGAGAATCATAAACAACGCGATTCTTTGATGTATATGGATTTCCTAACAAAACATCACAGACTTCCAGTGGGGTGACATCACACAATACCTCATTCTTAACGGGATTGGTTCCATAGGATAGGTGACACTACTAGATGACGTGGAGATATCATCCCTGGTGAAGCCACCCAATGTTGTATGGATTTGGGTGTGGGGTTGTCAGTAAATCCAAATGCTTGAAAACCTCTATTGAGATGAGGTTATTTTGTCTTCTGCTATCAAAAATGAAATGTAGTGGGGTCCCCTTCACCCACATCTATGAATGGAAGAGGCACCCCTCCCTCCTCAGGATCCTCTGGTTCTTTTATTTGTATTTTTATGGTCGTGATGGTAGTAGTGGGTTATGCATTGATGATTTGTTTCCTTTTATTGTTTTATGAATCATAGTCCAATTCAGGGTTCAACTCTTTTTCTTTGAGATCGACCACCAATGACTGTTTTGAGCGACATTCATCGACGCTGTGTTAAGGGATCTTGTAGAAGTCACACCACTTTCCAGTGTCCTTCTTTGTCTTCACATTACCCTTATTTTCTTGGGGCTTGGAATGGTTTTCTGGAGGTTATCTATTTTATGATTTAGGGCCGCATTTACCATACTTCAGTTGTTGTGTATTTGTAGACTCAAATTCCCACTTTTTCTTCCGGTTAAATTTTGTCTTGATTTTGACATCGTATCGATAAGAGCCTCCCATTGATGAGATGTATAGAAAATCCATTTCTATTTGAACGTGCCTATGTAGACCCCCATGGTATTTTGGAACTAGATGTCACTTAAAGTATTTGATACCCATCTTGGTGTGTAAGGTATGGAAGGTATTTTTGAACTATGACATTATTTGGCCCCTCTATTGATGCAGTGTGGTACATTTCGTGTACTCATAATCATAGTTTCCAATAGGGTAATATTTTTCCCTGATGGCATCCATAAAAGAGTCCCAGGTGAGATCAGCCCCAAATATTTGAGACTCCTCTATGGATTTTGTCTCACAGTAAGTCTCTCACCAATATTTCACATGGGGGACATCCTTTAGGAATGCAAAGTTGATATTTTCCCTATTGGAAAATTGTGAATAGAGAAATAACCTTCTAGTATATTTAACAACTTTTCCAAAGCATCCACATCTATTTGACCTTAAAATATGTGAATATAAAAATTAACTTGTACCTTGAAGGGAGAAATTCTTCCAAAGTGGAAGCTTGATGAAGATGCATCTGTTGTTTTCAACAATCATTGAAGGATTTGGGAAAAAATACCCATCATCTTATTCCTCTGTTGCACAAGGGTTTCCATGAGAAACAACTTGATAGGATCTCCTTCTCCCTCATCTCTATTTTCTTCCACCATGGTTGGCCACTTGAGATGGAGAGAGAATTTATCCTCAAAAGAAAGTAGCTCGAGACCCAACTCTCTATACCTTGATCTTGTTGGTGACATGCACTAAGAAATGATAAGGAGCATACTACCTTTAATAGCAATGATACATATTATTTTGAGAATGAAATGAAGGTAGAGATATGAAAAGGAAATACAAAGAGATATTTCAAGAAACACACAGATACAGTAATACATAATTTCTATTAATGAACCAAATTTACAAAAATTGTAAAATTACACAGTGAATGAACTCGTCCGAATGGTGGCATATTATCTCTGAGAAACGATTTCACGTCTATGCTCATTTGCAAGAACATGAGTACAATGAGGCTCCAAATTCCTTTTAAACATAAATCATAAATGAGAAAAACCATAAACATCCAAAACCCTAAACCAGAAGAAGAAACGCTAAAAGGTGTGTGGGCCCCAATGGGGGCAGTTGATACATCAACTTCCCAAAGGTGTAAATTTTGCATATGATATTTGTTTGGGGTTCTCTATACCTCGTTTTAAAGGTCTATCCAAGGAGTACATATTTTAATTAGGACCAATTTTAATTGGGACCAAATTTTATTCATTATATTTATGCAATGACTCATATAAAGTTTTCTCTGAAGTAATTTCAAATAGAATGACAGTACTCCTTCTAGGCATGATTTTGGAAAAAAACAAGGGGGTTTGTCAAATAATCATAGGTAACTAAAATTTTAATTCTGGTACAAGAAGAAATACATTCAATATGGACCAACAAGAAGAAAGGGATGATGATTAATATGGATATGGAAAATGTATTTGACAGGGTAAGTGTTAAGGTCCTAACCCACACATAGGTAGATCAATGTATTTGGATGTAATAAAGGTCAATATTAATAAGGCCTTTCAATAAAATAGAATAAGGCAGATGTAAGAAGACCTAATAGAATCTTATGCTTCTAGAAGGATCTTCCTCTAGATGCTTCTCTTAATAGACATATTTAGTATAAATAAGGGTTGAGGGTATGAAAACCCTAGCTTGGAGATTATTGTAACAGAGTGTTGCTCGATTGGAGGTTGGCCCCTCGAAGAGGCCTGTGAACATTGCTTTCTGAATCAAAGTGCTATTTCTATTTCTGTTCTTATATCATTTCCGTGTTATTTTGGATATTATGCTAGATGTTTTACTGTTATTCTGCCATTTCTAGCATTTTATTTCTGTTCTGCATATTTTATATATTTGGTATCTTGCAGTAAGATGCATATTTTTGTTTGATATGCTTAGAAAAAAATGGATTTACTAAAAAAATTGTTGTATGGGTGCAAGATTGTTTAGGTAAGCCTTGGATTTCCCCTCTTGTAAATGGTTGATCACTACAAATATTCTATGGATCATGAGGCTTGAGAAAAAACCACCCATTATACCCCTCTCTTTAAATTTTGATGGCAAAGTCGATTGGTATATGGATTGAAGATGAACGAGTTAAAAGACTCATTGTAGGAGTGAATATAGTCACAAGAGAAAAAATAATCAATCATTATTAATTCAATTTTGATACTCTATTAATGGGAGAAACATCAGTGATAATATCTCATAGATTTAAACTTGTCCTATAAAAATACTTGGATGCTTTAGGTAGAAAAGAAAACGACTCGAAAAGTAGCATCTTTGATTGAAACATATTTTCTCACTCACTTTAGCTAATATATAAGGAGTTGGGATTATTATTCCAATTTCATTAGTTGACCTTCATATAATTGGTAATTACTACATCACTCATCCACCCCAGAGCTATATATTGGCTTCCAATTCTTCAAAAAATAAAAATTAAAAATGAAAAACTAGGGATTCCAATGTCTTAACCTGATGGGTTGGGTTGTTCTCATTAGGTTAGTTATATTCTCTCTTCCTATATTCCTAGTATTTTGTCACTTCAATCTTGTAAGATTTATGGAATCCTAGGAAAATAAATCAAGAGATTGTTATGATAAGGAGGAAAGGTGATTAGTAAAATAAGTTTTTTTTGTCAACTGGAACACAATCCAATCCTCATTTGAAAAGTTTGATTGATAAGAAGAGATCCTATGATACCAAACTAGATAATGGGAGCTAAGTTGTTATGAATATTTGTGTGAGGCAAGGTTTTTGCATGGAAATAAGTATTCTCTCATAAATATTTTAAAAATATTCATCTAAAAATCCTAGATGATGTCTTGTCGATACTATTTTGTTCCCCTTCTTTGAAACTCTCCAAGTACTTAACTGTCATTGAAAATAACTTACCATGGGAAGATAACATAATGAATCATCCTCCTTTACATAAATATGAATCTCTTTTGTTTTTTATATACTGGAAAGCATCCCAATGAATTAAATATATTTATGATATATTTGAATGAGAAAATTCAAAGGTCTATGAATGGACAAGATGGAAGTAGCCTCAATTCCCTAAGGTGCTAAATTCTAGGCTAAACAATCTTATCTCATGTATAAAAGGAACCTACTCTATTAGCCTTGGATACTCTAAGAAATTAGAATATCTTCTCCCCCTTCCCCAATTTGGAAATATATATCGGGGAGGGATTGTCTCCCTAAGATTGATTTCCTATTAGAATATGAAGTTTTGATGGTTCATCACACTTCCCTTCAAATGAATCGGTTGGGTGGTCAACCTACATATGGACACAGTCAGTCAAGAGATGGGATAGATATATACATCAATCAGTCGAGTAGTGGAAAATATTTTCAATCGGACAATCGACCAATAGTCAAAGACATTCATTTTGTAGATCAACAATCAAATACATAATAAACTATTTTCCACATGTGAAGGAACTATATCTGAAATTGGGAGAATGTGGAAAGAATTCCTAAAATAAATATAGACAACTCATCGAGTTGGTCTTGATGAATTTAATAACACCACTCGATGTGTTGGTTTTTATTTTTTGCACCAATTGGTAGACACACAAGGAAAATAGTAAGGACTACACCTTTCAATATTTGTTTGGTCTTTTGATCATCTATCAACAAAAACTACTTGAAAAGGAAATCTTTGTGGTAAAAATCAAGCTCACTTTCTTAAGGGAAAGGGAAATTTGAATTACAACCCGAAAGAGGACGGTTTGATACCCCTACAAAAAGACTTATATGCCTCGACTAAAAACCGAAAGGGAAAAAATATGCACCTCATCAAAGTATAAAAAAGAAGACATGTTATTACTATGGAAATAATGGACATGTGGATAAGGTATAATACAAGAATAGATTCGATGTAGAGGAGAAGGTTAAATGCCTTGAAGGCGATGTGCCCATTGTGGACCAACCCACTAATAATTTTACCTTCCGAGTTAGAACTTCTCAATCCTTTTTGTCTCATTCTATGTATAATAGATGGGTAGTCGAATCTGGGTGCACTCATCATATGGCTAAGGATGATTCCTTATTCACCTCCTTGAATGTAGTTGAGGAGAGGAAGATTTATGTTGCCAGTGTTTTTTCTCTTGATATTTCTATTTAGGGAAATGTTTCCTCTTGACATGGAGAAATGTCAACATTTATCATGTGACAAACCTCAATTCCTATTTATTGTTTGTCTCTTAGTTAGCACAGATAGGTAAGATTGTGTAGTTTTTTCTAGATCAGTTCTTTGTTAAATATTTGAAGAAAGGTCATTCAATTGTTTCCAAAGGGTTTCTTTACACAAAGAAAAGTTGGTATAAATTTTGTGACATGATTCGACCCGACACTGAACCAAATTCTCTTGTTGCCCACATTGATGAGCGAAGTCGAACTTGGAATGAACGAATCAGACACCTGGATTTTTGAAGTTTGCAATTGATGGAAACTCAATGAATGGTTGTTTGTCACCTAAAGTTATTCCCCCTTATGGTCTCTTTAAAGGTTGTATGCTTAGAAAGAATCATTGAGCACCCTTTGACTCTGGAAAGGTGTGGAGCAAATGTGACCTCCTGGGTTGGATCATAGTGATGTTTTCTGCATCAATATACATTCCATAGAAAGTGAAAGGTATATGTTGACTTTCATTGATGTTCTCTCTCATTTACCTTGGGTCTATTTTATGGAAAGTAAGAAACTTTTTTTTGAAAAATATAAAGAATTTAGAGCCTTTGTTGAAAAGCAATGTGGTCAACCCATCAAGTGCCT
>ML781015.1:742387-792571 GCA_009831015.1 Picea engelmannii | reverse complement strand
TTGGTCTATTTACTACAAGTGGTATTCAAAGATGAAGTAGAACTCACAAGGAGATTGTAAAGTATGGACATCAAGTTTGTCCAAGGTTGGTTGTATTCTGGAAGTAAAATATTTTCGAGAAGTCATCCAGAGGTGTTCTAGAAGTTTATATGCTAACCATCACGTTGTGAGAGTGAGTGAAGTAGAAAAGTTACCTATGTTTTTGGCACCTTCCACCTTTAGAAATATGATAATACTCCCTACACCAATCTAGGTTTTCATGGTTAAGGACATACATACCTTCATGAATGAAAATGGTGACGGGGTTTATATCTTGAGGAAATGGTTGTTTCATCCAACTACTAATAATTTCATGACCCACCAAATTGACATTCTATATTGGATGGAACCATACTAGGAATTTCCATGGATTTTTGTTAGGATTGTTGGCTAGAAAAGCATGACAAAGGCTCCCATGTATGTCTGATATGTTATGCACTATGTGATAGATAAGGGCATAGCATTTGATTTGGGAAACATAACATTGAATGAGGTTGGCCACCAACTGGACATTTTGTATAAAACCAAAGATTCTTCATGACCTCGTATTTGGTGTATATACTATTCTTTTATAACCAGTTTGAACATTTGGCTCCCAAAGGGGATTTTCATGTAGATTCAAAACCCATTCCATTATGGTATCCTATGATTTGGAGGCACAAGGCCCCTTTCAATTTTTACAAAGTTTAAGTTTGTAGCAAGATTTGGACAGATATTGACTAGGGGCATACCTAGGAGAGATTAAAAAAATATTTTTGAGACCTCCTTCAAGGGAAGGGTAACTTTATTTTCAAGAAAGGAATATGTACATTTTACTGTATGGTTTCAAGGGGAAACTATATTTGTTACCCAAGTTCATGACTGATAGGATTTTTCCGAATGAATTATGTAGATAGTATCGAAAGTGGTCTTCATTTTTTTGAAGGTAAGGAATGGAAATAAGTCATTACTACTCTATTCAGATTTGTAGGAATCACGATGAGAAGTATGGTTCACATGAAAAATTTAGCTTAATGTTTGCAAAACCTCAATTTAAAATAGGTCAATGCCATCAAGGTTTATGACCCTAAAATATACTACTGCTACTTCCGCATGGAAGATGATGGATGAATTGGTGGTGCTAATGAGATAGGAGACAACCAAAACCCACTTCAAGATAAGGTGGATAGAGGGAATGATGTCTAGAAGAAGAAAGGGTTACAAATGTCTCATAAAATTTAGTTATAATGGTAGTTAGGGTTTGATAAGAACACACGTAAACATCAACATATTATTTAAATCAATGTTTCTTGATGAAGCAACATTAAATTCCAGGTCTTTCAAAATTTTATAAGCCTTCCTACTACGACCACCCCTACCTTTTCTTCCTTTCTATCATTTCCATTAGGTTCCTTTCTATATGTTGTTACATTAAAGAACCAAGGATTGTTCCCATTGTATTCTTCCATGTCTTTCTATATATTACAAGCTCATCAGAGTCCCATCCCTATCATCAAGGGAAAATGAAATTCAA
The DNA here is from genome assembly GCA_009831015.1 of Picea engelmannii. NCBI lineage: Eukaryota > Viridiplantae > Streptophyta > Pinopsida > Pinales > Pinaceae > Picea > Picea engelmannii. The sequence continues at coordinate 791,019 of ML781015.1, read as the reverse complement.
TTTCTTGTTTATGTATTGGTAATTGAGATTTTGGTAAAGGTTGTGTTAGGCCACTTTATTTTAGACAATTTGGGGAACTTCAATTATATTAAAAGTGTCCCCTCACAAATAACTATTTAAATAGTCATATTGTTTTTATGAGTTCTTAATTATTTTTAGTCAATGGAAACTTGATTAGATGGATTTTAACAACACCTTTGATATTGAATGGAATAGTCTTCTAAAATTCTTTGGTTTGTGTTGTTATGTCTTTTTTTTCTTTCCTCTTGTGAAGTCATGGTTAATTTGACACTTAGATTATTTAATGAAGGAAAATATGTGTTATGTTAAAATTTTGTTAGCATATGAATCTTGTAGTTGTCTTTATTTTTCTTCTTTGGCAATGATTGAGACCGTTTGGTCCTTTCTCAAAAAGCATTTTAATTTAAAAGAAACTCAACAATTTAAAAGAATTTATAGTGAGTAGATAAATTTTGTCAGGTTTTGTATTTAGCACTTTCCCATTGCACTCATCAAAAAATCATTAGAAAATACGAAAACTCAAGAGGAGGAATGCCACCTTCTTTAAAAGGAGGGAAGGATTTTTGAGACCTTCTCGTGACCTGTCCATTGTTGGTCCCTTTTTCCTTGGTAGGAAAAAGAGGTTAAAAACAATTAATGTGGTTGAATATGCAATGGAGAGACAAAGTCTACGAATATCAAGTAGAAATTGTTGTCCAACGTTTTTCGTTAAAACAAAAGGTAGCTATTAGTTTCTGATACAAGTACCAGAGTTAATGGATCCATGGGAGTTTATTAAACCATGTCATGAGTCTTGGAGGATTTGTTGAACACCAAGTCAACAGTGTCCCCCTCATCACCAACTGAGGTACTCGACGCCAACTGAGCAAACTCAAATCCACAATCTTTCGCTTTAATACCAATTGTTGGTCCATATCTTTCATTAAACCAAAAAGGTTGACTTGTTAGTTTCTTATACAACCACCCGAGTTAATGAATCCATGGGAGGTTGTTAAACCATATCACGAGACCCGAAGGAGGTGTTGACCACCATGTCAACAAGTCACTCATTAAATATGTATGTTGTTAAGGAAATCTTACAAGAAAGCAATTGTGTAATAGCATAGATAATGATGCATATGATAAACTTATTGGATATTTCGTGTTGCAAAGGACAATCTTTTGTATTTAAACACATCCTAATGTATCATTACATGGATGACATGGGAATATATTGAAGATGCATTTTGACATTGGATATTTTACTCAGTATGGAGGCTTATACCATTGTAAGTCTAATGTCAACAAAACCTAGATTATTAGAGGAATTGTGAGGTAAAAATGGGACTCAAAACAAAAAATGCACTATCAAAATCAACTTTAAAGAACCAACTTGATTCAAGATGATGATGTCAACCATAAGGGTAAATATTTTTGGAGGAAAAGGAAGAAAACTACCTTTTTCTAATCGACTTATCTCCTCATACAATTACTCAAATTTCAAGTGCATGCACTCATTGGATGATGAATTAAATTCAATATCCAACTAATACCCTCTCTGCATACTTTTGAAAGACTTGAAAATACATGAAAAAAAATGTGTTTTGTCAAAAAAAAAAAACATGTGTTTTTGTGGGTCTATACTCATTGCATCTAGTGTCTAGGTTGAAATTTAAATAAATTTATAAGGATATAAGTAAAAAATCTAATTAAGAAAGATAATTTTTTTCCTTTCCATCTAAAATTTCATAACCTTGTTTTACTATTTTAACTACTATTTAAAAAAAAAAATTGAAATCCCATTTTAAACCTCAAATTTTCCATCAAAATCCAACGAATTAACCTTAATAACTTTTTGCATTAAATATAAAAGGTTGCATCTCACTTCCGCACTCACCCATAAATATGGTGTTTCATAAGCCTACAACGGACCTTCAAGTTGAAATCTTCATAAGCCTATAAAGATAGTGTTTCTTGCAGGTTTCGTTGCATGTGCTAAAGAGTGTAAGAAAAATAAATTGTTTGTGAATATTGTTAGTAAAAACATAACGGATCTGTAACATTGAATAGGAGAGAAGCAGCATGAAAATGATAACCTGATGGAATCATATGCAGAAGCCACGGCGAAGCCATAATCCAAAATTCAATGGAACATGTAAGAAACGAGGTGGCATCAAACTCAGAATGAAATTAATTACAATGGGCTAACTCTTATAACATGTTTCAACAACCTCTATAATGGGATGGGATCTTTATAGGAAGTAGTTTAATTGTTTTAAGTTTTGGTTTTTTTTGGTTATATTTTTTGTTTAATTTGGTTAGAGATTTGATGAGAATTTATTGGATCTGTATATTTGAGTGGTTAACTCTGTATAATCTAAGTGTTTTTGGGGTTTTTCAGCAAGCTAAATCCATTTCTAGATTCAAAAATGCAATTTAAACAACAAAAAATTGTGATTTCATAAAAATTTATGTCATCCAATTCCTGAAAAAAAAAACCAAAACATAAAACAATTAAACAAAACCTAATAAAAAAATTTAAGTAACATTTCATCTAAACCCTCTATCCTTTCCCTAGTTCTAGTTACCTGCCAACATGTGATCTAATCCCTATATCCTTTTTAAATGAGATGTCTTCAGCTCATTTTCATGAATTTCATTATAGTTTGATGTCACCTCATTTTTTAAGTTGTTCCAGTGAATTACAGCATTCGGGAGGGGTCTATCTGTGGACGGTTGGATTTTTTACAGCCATTACAGCATTATTTTTGGATTTTTTACAGCCATTACAGCAATCTTTTCTTTTGGAGGTGCGTTCTACCATCATAAAAATAGCACAATAGAACGCACAGATATTGAATGGAGCCAACTATGCCGAGGCAGACTGGCAAGAGCTCCACACTAACAAGTTACAATACGAAGAACATCAGCTTCGACGCGCAAATCAATTGTCCTCGAACAAATTCTTTCCAAACAGTACTATATTCAAGTTCAAATTGGATAGGTTTTGTCTTATTATTTTCTGAAGTGGAAAGTGCTCAGTACAGAGCGCTGTTTCATTTAATATTGCGGGCCAATTTATTAACGGCTGTTAATTTGACTGGAATCTGTGACCTAGTCCTTGCAAGTTTGATAGCTAAATCAAAGGAGATGTTATGGCGAACATTATTAACCAACCAGACAGAAACATCATTCCTGTTTCCACCATTAAGCATCATCGTTCTGGACAGTGATTGCAAGCCAAATAATGAATAGCATTGTGATTCTTCTACTCAGATGTTTCCTCCATGTCGGCAGATGCACGTTGGAACCTTCCCCGAGTTTTGACTATTAACCAGTCAGTGCCGTGATTTGTGCATTCGCTTTGAGAACACGCTAATTTTCTGTGGAAAAAGGAGACTGCTAATGCGTTCGGACGTGTGGAAGTTTGACCCCTAATGTGAACTTAGATTTTTGGAAAAGGGTAGTTGTGGTCTTCTGTCTAAATGTATAATGCTTTGGTCGCTTTTGTAATGCTGGATTTCGGCAATCCACCGACACCAAGCCCACCTTCATATGGTCTAATTCAATAAAAAAACGATTAATTTCCAACGCGTATCCATCTAACTAACCCTAACCTGCTAATCGTTATCTGATATACTAATCACACTTTTTATACTGAACTCAATCACAAATTTTCTTTGGATAAAATGCAACGTAAGCAAGACGAGTGGCAATTGTCAACATGATACCAACGGCGCAATAGAGATGTTTTTTTTGTAATGGAATAGTTTCTACATTATTTTGTGGACTTATCATAAATGATTTTTAAGGAAGAAATACATATTCTTAATAATGAAGATTAGTCAAATTATACTTTCTCAAAAATTTTAGTCTAAAATCTATGAAAAATATACATATCCTACCCTCTTTAAACTATTCCTATATTTGTAAGAATCAAACATTTCTAAAGTTAAAAACACTATTCATATATTCGTTACCATCAAGCATTTCCGTTAGGCGCAGTGGGATTGTAGGAAAGCATTCTTAAAAGATTGGAACCTCGATAACCAACGAAGGATGGGAAATTGTCGTTGAAAACGATAGTGATAGAGTGTCGTATAGCATACATGTGTCTACCTCCATTGCCATGTTTATATATTCAAGAAAATCAAACAATGTTTGTAAGGTGGAGGTCATTGCGGTGGTTAACCAAAAAAAATTCATCGTAATTGGGAGGCAAAGCCACGATCATTGGAGGAAGCAACTTTATTTTCAAAATATTATTTGTGACCTACATGGTAAGAGGTGGTGAATTTTTTTTTACCCTCCTAAAAATTCCAAATCACTAATCAATAACTTACGAAGAAAGTGAAGATTTACATGTTATAAAAAAATTGATTTTAAACGTTTTCAACAAACCAACAAAAAAAAACAAAAAGGAATTGAAATAGAAGATTGAATAATGGAAAGATATCTATTTTATTTAAAAAAAAAAATGTGATAAAGATAAAATAGAGGAGATTTATGTGTAACTATTATTTGTGTCTCACATGTAACAAACCTAACCATTTAGTTGGGCAATGTTATTGAATAAAACTAACTAGCACATAATTGTCATATCTAGTTGTAGATTTAGAACGTTCCACCCAACTATGCATGAAATTAATCATAAAAACATTTTCAAATACAAAACATTCAAGCATACACAATAAAACATTTAAATGTATAAACATAGAATTTACACATCTAGTTGTAGATGTAGAACATTCCACTCAATTGTTGACTTGTTGCTCCAAATCTCTCACAACAAGTCACCCCCAAGCTTGGGCTACAAATCCACAAGAAATGATGTCTCCTATGGGTATCTATTGTCCACTCACAACCTGCTATAACCCATAACAAACTAATTCCTACGACAATTACAATCCACAAATGCTCTTTCCCCTCAACCCACACAAGCCAAGGAATGGGATCCCCTTCTTCGCCACACAGTCCCTCGGGCTATCCCACTTTGAGGCCACTTCCCTCAAAGGCTTTAACATAGGTTGGAAAAGAAACATATATGCTAGGGACTCCAGGAATTCCTACTGTAATAAGAATTCTAATAGCAACAACACACTTCTCACTTGGGTAAAAAAATTTCCACAGAAATCTCAGTTACAAGACTAACAACCTGCTTCTCCATGCACTCACTAGCTCCAAGAGTTGTCCATAAAACCCACTATGGATGTCTACTATCTCTAAGCACTCCACACACATTTCCTCTCCTCTACCCAATTGTAAAAAATGCCTTTTCTCCCCATTTGAATTTATTTTTTTCCCATGAATGTTGACTCTGACATTTCCCAAAGTTGATTGCAGTACTCAAGTCCATGCTTTTAATAAATATGTGAGGTAATGTTTCCCACCAACCCCTCACATGTATTCAATGATTGGGATTTTAAACACTCGAAAAGGAAAAATAAGAGGTTCATACAAAAATAATTGAGAAAGGTCGCTTGGGTTTAATAGGCATGTACAATTTCTCCACCTCAAATCCCCTCTCTTGTGGAAAATTATCCCCCATGACTTCATTTGTGTATGTATGTAGTCAGTGATACATTTTATTTTCTTTCTTTTTATATTTAACGTTTACATATTACATCACTTGACCAATAACCATACATCATATCTACAATATAAATCACTAATTTGGGGATTAAAAATGGGGAGGTTACATTACCCCCCCCCCCCCCTNCGATGCACATCACCATACCAGTGTACATGTTCATACATACAAAATTTAACATTACAATACTCGATACTTTGACAATTTAATGACTCGTGCAACAATTCCAACTAGTAATCTCTCATTCCCCTCAACTTGCACAACCCAGGGCAATGTATCCCCTTCTCTACATCACAATACCTCAGATTGTCCCACTCTCCTTCTAGGACTTTAGCAGAGGTCAGACATAAAGTATTAGAGTTGTGTCTCCAAGAACTCCAATTGCCAAAATGGAATCTTAATACACTTATATACAAATGTACATTTGGTTTTCCTCGAAATTTGCAAAAATTTGCAGGTACTCCTCTTGCATGGCCTCTTCATGCTCCCATGTGACGTATTTAGGAACGTTGAAGTTCCATTGGACCTTTATAGAGCTAATGGATTTTCTCCTGAGCACTTTGAATTTGTATTTTATGATGCACATTGGCTCCACCCAAAATTCTCCTTTATGTTCCACCTAGATCATAGTTCAATAAATCGTGTGGTTAGGATCAGGTACATACTCCTTCAATAAAGACACATGGAACATATAATGAATTATCATGGATGTAGGCAATGCAAGCATGTATGCAGTTGAGCCTATCCTCGCTAGAACTTCAAATGACCCACAATATCTCACTATTAACTTTGGGAAACTTCCCAATCTCACTGAGCTCCTCTTAGCCTTAACTTTTAAAAACACATACTTTCCCACTTTGAATTCCCTACATGCTATTCCTTTAACAACATAGCTCTTTTTCATTTCATGTGCAACCCTTAAATTCTACCTAATATTTACCATCTTTTCTTCCATTTCTCTTAGCAATTCTAGACTAGTGATGTCCTTATCTGTTGGGTTGTCCTAGCTAACTATCATGTTACATTTTCTTCCATGCAAGGCTTCAAATGGGATCATATCCAATTATGCCTAAAATCCATTGTTATAAGATAACTCAACTAGATGAAGGTATTCCTCCCACCTGATAGGCTTATCCATTACACACATTCTTAACATATCTTCAATGATATGATTGATCCTCTCTATCTGTCCATTTGAGTCTAGATGATACACTATGATGAAATTAAAATTAGTCCCAAATACCTTAAGCAACCCCTTCCAAAAATTGGAAGTGAAGATGGAATCTCCTTCTAATACTATTGCCTTAGGCACACCATGTAGCTTGGAAATTTCCTTCATATAAATTTCAACAATATATTGGCTTCCTTGTGAATCATTTTCACCAGAATAAAATGTGTATCATTTGTAAGATTTTCCATCAATACCATGAGAGAATCATATTTCCTTGTTATTCTTCATATCTTGGTGATGAAATTTATTGTAACTGCCTCCCATTTCCATTCAAGAATGGGAAATGGTTGTAACAATATTGCTAGATGTTGGTGTTCAACCTTCACCTTTTAACATTCCATGCACTTGACTATGTAATCAACCACATATTTCTTCATTCAAGGCTATAAATACTAGCTTATTACCACTGCAATTGTCTTTTGGTACCCTGGATGGCTAGCATATGGTACATTGTGCATCTCTTTTAACACTATATTTCTCAACTCCATAGTATTAAGAACACAAAATTGGTTGTAGCATGCATTTGACGCACCTTTCTATTGAGTGAATTAGCCTCTTTATTCTCCTTTCCCTTGACGTGATTGATATCAAAATCATATTCACTGAGAAATTCCATCCATCTAGTTTGTCTGGCATTTAATTTTGGCTCCTCAAACAAGTATTTCAAACCATTACAATCTGTCGTTAGATAAAAAAAATTAGTGCATGAGATAATGTCTCCATATTTTTAAGGTATGAAATATGGTTTCCAACTCTAAGTCATGGGTATCATAATTTATTTCATGCTCTTTAATATTCCTTGACTCATAACATATGACATACCCATTTTGTGTAAGTACTATGCCAAGCACTTCTTCACATGCATCTGTGAAAACAAAAAATTCCTCATTTGGATATGCAACCTTTAAAATAGGTGCACTGGTAAATAATTCCTTCAAGTGTTGGAAAATATCTTCACACTTGGAAGTCCATGCAAAATTTGTTCCATTTTTTTGCAATGAAGTGATTGGATGTGTGACCTTGGAGAAACCTTCAATGAATTTCCTATATTATCCAACTATACCCATAATTGATCTCAATTCTGAAACATTCTTTAGTCTAAGACACCCTTTAATTCCCTGAATAGTATTTGGGCCCATTGCTATTCCCTCCTTTGAGACAACGTGGCCCAAATAATGGATTTGTGTCAGATAGAAAGTGAACTTTCTCAACTTGGAATATAATTGGTGTTTTCTCAACACCTGTAGCAACATCCTCAAAGGTTGCTCATTCACCTCCTCTATCTTGGAGTAGATAAGAATATCATATAAGAATATAAGGATGAATTTGTCTAGGTAACCTTTGAACACTCCATTCATTAGACAGATAAAAGTAGCTAGTGCATTTATCAATCCAAAAGGCACCACCACATACTCATAATGGAAATAGCTTGTCTAGAAGGTCATCTTGTTAGTATCTTCTCTTTTATTCTCACCTGATGGTAACCGGACCTCATGTGAATCTTAGAAAACATCCTTTCTCCTTTTAGTTGATAAAAAAGATCATCTATCCATAGTAGAGGGTACCTGTTGTTTACGATAACCTTATTAAGTTGACTGAATTCAATACAAAACCTCAAAGTTCAATCCCTTTTCTTCAAAAAATCTATTGGGGCATCCAAGGTGAGACACTTGGTCGCATGTACCCCTTATTTAACCATTCTTCTTGCTACATCTACAACTCTTTTAGCTCTAGTGTGCTCATTTTTTCGGGGGTTTTGGACACTAGAGAATCTCTAGGCATTAAGTCAATAGAGAAGTCAATTTCTCTCTTTGGTGGAAATGTAGGCAATTCCCCAAACACATCTTCATATTCCTTGATTACTAGACAATATTCAATACTTGGATCCTTATCCTTTGATGGCTCTTCCATATGGGTTGCATATATATGAAACCCTTTTCTAACACTTAATTTCAACTGCAATGTTGAAATATCTCTAATAGATATACGTCTTGGAATACCTTACACGGTCCTTGAATTCCCTTTCTCATCAAGGCATGTGAAATCCTTCTTGTAGCAATTTAGGATAACATGATGATTTTGTAGCCAATCCATACCAATCAAGAAGTCATATGACCCAAGTGGTATGATGTTCAAATCTACCTTAGTTTAGTGATGACTCCATTCATGTTCAATGAGCAATCCTAGAAAAGTTCATTGATTTTCCTCTTGGTTCCAGTAGCTAGCTGAACCAACCAAGATTTTTCATGCTTACATCCCTTCAATTCAAACCTTTAAACTATATTTCAATCTATATATCTATGAATAGCTCCAAATTCAATCAAAATACCTATGGGATTATTATCAATCTTACCTTCTACCTCAATCATGTGGGAATGGTAGTATACTTGTAACAACCCTAGTAAAAATTTATTAGGTAATTAATTTTTCTAACCTGTTATTAATTAAACAAAGATTGGTATAATGATACTAATTAAATATTTATTAATTAATTAATTGTTATAATTTGATTAATTAATTGATTAATTAATTACCTGTTACATTCATTGACATGGGTATTAAATTAAGAGGGTTAATAAATTATATTGTTTAATTAAATGATCTGCGTATGCCAGGGGATAAGAAGCATTAATAAACGGATAAGGAACATTGATAATTGGGTAAGGGGCATTAACTATGAGGATAAGGTAATAAATGTGTAGGTAAAGAATTAAATGAGGAGAAAGGGCGGTGAAGGGGGGATATGAGCGGAGGAGGGTTTACGGAAGGGGGATTATCATTCGACTTGGATTTTTGGGGGAGGGCTCTCTTGGATTTGGGGGATTTTCTAGAGAGAGTTTGAGTTGGGGAGTCGGGCAAAGGATCAGTACAGGGGGCACCGATTTGCTGGAGGTTTTGGGCACGGGGGCCAGGATATCCATATGGTATCCTGGAGATAGGAAGTTGTCCTAGTTGGCAGGGTGGAAACACGGTTTTGGGCAGTGTTTGACACAGTTTCAGCAACGAACAACCAGATCGATGGGGGAATTAGCATCAGGGAGAAGTAATTTATTTATTATGTTAAGTAATTCTTATGTTGTGCATACAATTTTAAATTTTTTCGAATATCATATGCTCATATGTTGGTGATTGAATTATTTTTGTATGAGAAGGAATTATATGCTAAATTAGAATTAAATTTTGTATTTTTACGGCTACTACACATGGTATCAGAGCGCCTTAGTTTGAAATCTGGGCCTATGGGCCATGTTCCCAGCTCCAACTCCAGCTCTGCCTAACCTACAAACCAAACACAGAAATTTTAACACAATTATAAATATAAATGAAATACATATTGAAAATGTAAAAACAAATATCACAATAAAAAAAAATAACAAAGATACACAGAGATCTTAATATTGTGAATATGATATCGGAAGATTGGAAAGAATGTGAATATGATATCTCAGTCTACATGTTAATGTGGGCAGAAACACATCCTTAAAACTCTCCTTTTTATACGGTCAGCCAAACTGTCTTTTTATTCGGTCAGCCAAACTGGTTTTTGACACCAGAGAATAGCAACGGAAAAATCACAAATACAATTTGGCCTATGAAAATATTACGGAAACTGCATTGCCTAAGAGGAAAGGGGAATTATTTAGAAGAATATTCATCATTCAAGATGGCCACAGCCATGGCGGAGTAGTCAATTAGGAATAAGCACTATTGAATCTTTCAATAGTCAGAGATGCATCTAGTCAGAAATTTGTGTTAATAGAAATAGAAAAACATATTATCAATGTACACAAAGCGCCAAAATAGGTCGATGGGACTTAAGAGTACGACATGCAGTAACATATATATAGGGAGTGTATTGTGCATCTCCCACTGAAGAGAATGGCAAAGAAGGAGAAAGGAGTAACAGTTGCGGGCCTGTTCGTAGGCTCTGGGGCAGTTACAAGCAGTGTTGCTAGATATGTGACAGAAGGCATTTCTAGCAGAGCTACTTTAAATGCAAAGAATTATTATGCCGTTAATTAAGGTTTTCCATTGGCAAGATGAATACCCAGACATACAGGGCTATCTACAGTCTTCCTGGCAAAGAAAGATTCAGCCGATGTTATTGCTACATCTTGATAAGTTATCCTCTTTCATGAATTTTACTTTTTAAGTATTCTGAATGTGCCCAGATCTATATTTGGCCTACTATTCTGTGTGAGAAGTATCATTTACAAGATGTGTTGAAATTGAGCAAGCATAATGACAAGTGCGAGTAGTGTATATTTAGTACGATAGTTTGGAAAGAAAACCATTATGCGTTTATTTCCTTTTTAAAAAGAAACAAATCAACTTGTTGTAACAGTGTAACCATAGTAAAGAAAACAAACACAAACAACAACAAATTTCTTGCAATAACAATTACTCTACCACCCGAGGATCCGCAAGTCTGCAATAATGACATTTATAACCATTCTCACAATTTTATTGCGCTGTAATCTGGCAGCTCTTGCTCCTTTAGACACATGATGTTGTGCACCCTTGGATATTCCTTTTGAATCTATTGTAGACAACTTGTGGGCATGTCGGGAAGACTTGGAGTAAAAGCGAGTTTTGTGTGGCTTATTCTTATGAAGTCGGGAACCCGCCATTGAATAAAATATAAATGACCCCGGGAGCTGAGAGTCCGAAGGGAAAAACCTAGGATGTCCGTCAATGAATTCAAAAAATGCCTGTAAATAAATAATTGTATCTGGGTTTAGGGTTTTGAACAGGGTTTTTATTTCTTGTTGTTCGAGATGTCCTCAGTCATTCAGTTTACAATGACAGGAAGCAGATGAAGTAAGATTTGTTTGAAAACACATTGACTGGATACATAAGCATCCTCTAGGAATATCCCCGAGAGGGTTTTAACACAAAAAACCCAGAGTTAATGTTCTGGAGTCCTTACAAGAGGTCTAGAACGTTAATTAAAAGCTCAGATTCATTCAAAAATATGGAGTAACTATAATTTAAAGGTTATTAAGACGACCGACCAAAATCATACACATAAATAAACCGTGAAACAAAAATAGCCCAAGAAAACACAAACTCACTTCAATTTTGAAAGAATATAAAGCATGTAAGCCCGACATACCAAAATTCACGCGATCCATTGCTGACAGTTAACGAATTCTTAAAAAAATTTAACAATATATTTCAAAAATTAACAGAAAACTCCCAAATTACCGGACTTAACACCAAATTACACAACCCTTCGTAAAATACCTTTCACAAGGCCAAAAACTGCAAACTTCGAACACGCAGATGGATCAGATTCTGCACACAAAAAAAAATGAAGTACGTACGTAATTTTAAATGAACCTTTCTGAAAAGAACAAGTCAACACATAAGTTACCACTGCAACGTGCTAACCATCTGCGCCACAGCCCGTGCAAGCGCCAAGCCTCTTCATTCAACATGTCTCTACAATACAAATGTCTAGCCAAATCCACGAGTAAGCACTTACCACAAGTCATACACAAAGCACCAAAGCCCAACAATCAAATGCCAAGCCACCGAAGAAAAAATCTTAATGCACAACATGTCTCTACACTTGCAAAAGCGCAAATATGAAATCTCCAATGCATAATACTCACAAGCCACGATCAGACCAACACCAGCACCGAGAGCAGAGGGACAGAGTAGAATGGCCAGGCGGCAGAGGAAAGAGGCAGAAGAGAAGGATGCGTTTAGGGTTTGAAGAGCTAGGTGTAGGGTTTTAGGGTTAGGTATGAAGAGCAAGCGGGAAGGAGAGGGCACGTGGGCCTCATGCAAAGACCCACTGCCCGACTGTAGATATATATATTTTTTTATATTATATTTTATTTTATTCTTTTACTTAATTCATTTTATTTTAAATTACTTTAATTGCATTTTAAATAATTAATTTTAATTTTAAATCTTAATTTTAATAATTAAATTTAAATTTCTAATCTCGTTGAATGTCAAAGCAATTGTTTTTGCATAGAAATTAAGTATTTACTTTCTAAACTTAATTTTATCCAAAGTATTTAATAATAATAATTAATAATAGTAATTAAGTAATTAATGTGTTATTAACATTAACATATTTAATAATATTTAAACATAACATTACGATACTAATAAAAATTATTTTGGAGAGATTAAAATTTGGGGGAGTCTATGGGTTTTGAACCCGTGACCACCCACCAAGCGAAGCGCCTTAAGAAGAGCACCAACACCAACGCGCCCTCATAGGTCTTTACAAATAAATTCTTATACTTATTTAGATTAATGGTAACACTGTAGGGATTAGAGTGGTATTATTATTAGGAAGATATAGTAGGAAGATTAAGACTAACTGGCTTATTACCTAATCTATGATCCGGAGCCAACTAACCGAGTTGAATCATAACTAGTGAATGCACCGAAAATCAAGGTAAAGGCCTAATTAGCGATGTTGATCTTTGTATCCCAAGTATAAACTCCAATTGTCCAAGCATCAGGCTCACGAGACCGTACACACAACTCATCGAGCCAAGCGCCAAGTCCCCCCACTCCAGTCCACCAGTCAAAGTCAATGCTAAATCTCAATGTAGCAATCGACAACGCCAACACTACGCGCCAAGAAAAAGCTCACGAGTCAAGCATCAGAGGATATTTAGTTGTAAGTGAAAAGTTAAAAGGACTTAGACTAGTACAAGCGGGAAGGAGACAACATATGCACTAGGAGTGTAAGCATAGGAATTGGCGAGTATGGCGCAAGGCTAGCGTAGCTACAGGGAAAGGGAACCAATATTTTTTTTTATAGGGACAACGAAATCAAGCTTAGACGCTTAATACTAACTCTAACCTAGCCAATCCCCTAAAGGAGTAATGTCTGTTTACAGACAAGTAAAGAAAAATTACGCCTAACCCTGTTTCTAGTTTAAGTAGCACCAATTTGAAATGTCCTGGAACTCACCCTGACAACTTTGGTTGATGCAGGTTAAAGCATACAAGATGGTCAGGACTCAAGGGAGTCTAGGCAGGGGAGCGTCGATGCAAGCACCACCAACACCACCAGCGCCACCACCACCATCGCCCGAACTAGCTCTCATACTGTGCTCATTGGAAGCCATTAATGAGACTTTAAAGGGGCAACAACCGGCAGGGACTGAAGTGGAACCCCCACCGTCTAGAATGGGTAATCCAAAAGCGTCAAGGGATTCAGGGGGAGGACCTCCACCCAAAGACATCACGCGAGAATTGCAGAAGATCAAACTTCCAGAGTTTGTCGGGGGTCGCGCCAGTGAACATGCGGAAGCATGGTTGGAAGGCATGACAAGGTGTTTTTCCTTAAGGGACTATGCGTCCAACTCAAAGGCAAAGATCGCAATTTTTCAGTTAAGAGACAGTGCCTTGAACTGGTGGGGCAACCTGGAAAGACAATTGCACCTTACCCCAAACACAGTATCTTGGGAACTTTTCGAGGAGAGGTTCCGAACGAAATATCTACCATCATACTATGAGGAACAACAGGTAGGGGCATTTCATGCCTTAGTACAGGGAAACAGAACTGTAGAAGAATACGAGATCATATTTATGGAACTGGTCAAATATGTTTCGTATATGGATAATGACCAACGACAGGCAGAGCGCTTCGTCTATGGATTGAACCCTAATATAAGAGCTATGGTGCGGATGTGGAAACCATCTTCAGTAGCAGAAGTGGTGGAAAATGCACATTATGCAGAGGAACACATGAACTTAACCGGGGGTACAAGACTGACATTTCTGCATCGTCCTGGATTCGTAGGAAAGGCCCCGAGGGCATTTCCTAGGGGAGGGGGCTCAAGGCCACCGCCATATGGTAACAGAGTCGCACCAAGGACAGTAGCTGCAGGGATTTCAATGGCAACAAGTGCAGCATCTCGTTCATCGCCAACAACACAGACAGGCCCACGACCATCTCAGGGAACAACTAGTAGGGGCAAGGGTTCCAGGGGAAGGAATTCATTTCAGAGACAGTCACATAACAGTACACAGGTTCAATCTCGTGTTACCTATTGGGGGTGTGGAGGACCCCATTACCAGCGTGACTTCCCAGAGTTACAATCAGGGTTTTTGCATAGAGAATGAAAGGCACCGATGGGGCGATCAAGTAGTAGCCACCAGATTTACGCAGCGGTTAATAACTGCTAGGCCGAACATCAATCCACAGTGGTGGAGTCATCAGGTATGCTAAATCATATCAATGTTAAGATTTTATTTGATTCTGGTGCGACATATAGTTTCATTTCACCATCTGCATTAGAAAAGAGTGGGTTGGCAGCCAATGAGCACGATGACTTTAAACAAGTCGAGATGGCTTCAGGGAAAAAACAAGCAGTAGGACCTAGTGTCGATAATTGTATAGTAGACCTAGGAGTGTGTACTACCAGGTTGAAGGTATATGTCACTGCTCTCGGGGCATATGACCTAATCATTGGAATGGATTGGTTAGCGGCTCACTAAGTCATGGTAGATTGTTTCGCAAAGAAGGTGCTTTGTGTCGATGATGAAGGAAGACCAGTAGAGATCCAGGGTGTACAGAGAAAAGTGTCTTTACGCTTTATATCAACTATGAAGGTTAAGCGATGCTTGAGGCAAGGGTCTTGACTTTATGTAGTGGAAGCAGTGAATGATAGAAAAGGACCCTCATTGGATTAGTACCCGGTATTGTCAGAATTTAAAGATGTTTTTCTGAACGAGTTACCAGGGTTACCTCCTGAGAGGGAGCTTGATTTTACTATTGAGATAAAACCTGGTGCAGAACCAATCTCCAATACTCCGTATCAGATGACAGTGCCAGAACTTTGTGAATTGCAAATGCAGTTGAAAGAGTTACTGGACTTAGGGCTAATAAGGCCCAGTGTCTCACCTTGGGGCACACCGGTAATTTTTGTAAAGAAGAAGGATGGATCCTTATGACTGTGTATAGACTACAGGGACTTGAACCGTGCTACAGTGAAAAATAGGTACCCGATGCCATGAATAGATGACCTCTTCGATCATATGAAACGAGCAGCGGTATTCTCAAAGATTGATTTGTGATCAGGGTATCATCAATTAAGGATTAAGGAAGGTGATATCCCAAAAACTTCCTTTCAAACTCGATTTGGACATTACGAATTTGTCGTAGTACCTTTTGGATTGACCAATGCACCAGTAGTATTCATGAGCCTCATGAATGGCGTATTCTGGAAGTACTTAGATCGATTTGTACAAGTCTTTCTAGATGACATCCTCATCTATTCCAAGAACGAAAGTGAACATGAGGAACACTTGCGAATAGTGTTGTCCTGCCTTAGAGAGAACAAATTGTATGGGAAGTTGTCAAAGTGTTCCTTCTTCCAGAAAGAGATCCACTATTTAGGTCATATCATTTCTGGTGAAGGAATGTCTGTGGACCCAGAAAAGGTAAAGGCCATTATGGAGTGGCCAGTGCCGAAAAATTCCCATGAGGTGAGAAGCTTCATGGAGCTAGCAGGTTATTATCGAAGATTTGTGGAAGGATTCTCCAAAATAGCGAAACCCATCACCACCTTGTAGCGTAAGGGGGTCAGGTATGAATGGACAGAAGAGTGTGATAGTGCATTCATTGAGATTAAGAGGTTACTAACTAGTGCGCCAATTCTACGAGTGCTGGATATGGAAAAGGACTTCACAGTCTGCACGGATGCCTCGAAGCAAGGGTTAGGGGCCGTGCTAATGCAGGATGGAGGAGTGATAGCTTATGCGTTAAGGAAGTTGAAGAAACACAAAGAGTTATACGCGACTCATGATTTAGAGTTGGTAGCTATAATGCTAGCTCTGAAAATTTGGAGGCACTATCTTGTGGGGCGAAACTTTGAGCTCAAAACGGACCATCAAAGTTTAAAACATCTATTCACTCAAAGAGATCTAAATGCCAAGCAAAGGCGATGGAGTGAGTTTATGAGTGAGTACGATTTTGGTATTTTGTACATCAAGGGAAAGGAAAATGTGGTCGCAGATGCCTTGAGTAGGAGACCACGTATATTCTCCTTGATAACCTTAAAGGTCAATCTGAGGGAACATGTGTTGAATCAACTCTAACGAGACAGTTGGAATTTAAAGGTTACTTCAAACCTCCAGAGCGGGAGGCAGTTAGATCCAAAGTATGAAGGATATAGTCTGGAAACAGACAGACTATTAAGATATCGAGGAAGGATGTACATCCCTGAGAATGGGGATATTTGAAGCATCATACTAAAGGAAGCCCATAGAGCACTTTATTGTGCGCATCTGGATGTGAAGAAGATGTACACAGATATAAGGAAACTCTTCTTCTGGGTAGGCATGAAGCGCGATGTAGTCCATTTCGTGACCAAGTGCCTAGAATGTCAACAAGTGAAAGCCGACCACCATCACCCGGCAGGCCTCCTACAACCACATGATGTTCCTATGTCCAAGTGGGAAGTCATCTCTATGGATTTTGTTGTGGGGTTGCCGCTCACATCCCATAGACACAATGCCATTCTTGTGATAGTGGATAAGTTAACCAAGAGTGCTCATTTTATTCTGGTTAGAGACACTTACGATGTCACTGATGTGGAACGTGTGTTTGTAAGCGAGGTTATTCGTTTTCATAGGATACCTAAGAAGATCATTTCAGATAGGGACTCCAGATTCACTTCTAGGTTTTGGACAAGTTTACAGTCAGCGTTGGGGACTCAGTTGAAATTAAGCATAGCTTATCATCCTGAAAAAGATGGGCAAACTAAGAGAGAAAATCAAGTCATGGAAGACATGCTTAGGATGTATGTAATGGATAATCAAACCCGGTGGGAGAAGTACCTACCTTCGGTAGAGTTTGCCTACAATAACAGTTATCATAGCTCCATCGGAATGCCACCCTACGAAGATTTGTATGGGAGGTCATGCAGAACACCATTGAGTTGGGATAGACTAGAGAACCGAGTAACAGTTGGGCTAGAATTGATTCCATAAATGGAGGAACAGGTGATTCAGATTAGGCAGAGACTAAAGGAAGCACAGGATAGGCAGAAAAGCTATGCGGTTGCACACAGGACCGACCGAAGTTATGAAGTGGGAGATCATGTTTTCATTCGTATCAGGCCTAATAAGAGTACCATACGGTTCGGGAAGGGGACAAAGTTGTCACCTCGATTTATAGGACCATTCAGGATCCAAGAGAAAATTGGACTCGTTGCATATCGTCTCGTACTGCCACCCCACTTGCATATAACTCATAATGTATTTCATGTATCTGTTTTACGTCATTATGTTGCTGATGAATCACATAAACTAAATTGGAAGGAATTGCAGGTATCGGACGTGGGAACCCTCACGGTAGAATCATTACGCATATTGGACCGTAGAGTCCGACAGCTTAGGAAACGTCTGGTAGGCCAAGTTAAGGTCCAGTGGGACAAGTATAGTCCAGGATATGCTACTTGGGAAGACGCCGAGACACTACGGCGAGACTATCCCTCACTTTTTGACCACCTCGAGAACATGTTTCTCGAAGTTTGGGTGTATGTAACACCACCTTTTGACTTAGATAGCTAGGATTACCTAAGGCCTATATACTTTATTTTCTAGTCACAATGAAACTATTAAGTGATACACCTAAACTTTAAATGTATGAACTTTTATGAATGATTAAATGTTATTGATGATGATGTATGTAATGTGATCTTTTATGTGAATGTAAATGTTACGAATGTTTAAATGTTATTGATGATGATGTATATGATGCGACATATTGTGAGAATGTGAATTTAATGAATGTTTAAATGCCATTAGGATGATGTTGGATATGATGCAATATATTTTGGGTAAATGATAATCTTATGAATGGGTGTCGAAATTGAATTATGAGATATTATGAGATCTATTTCTAACTGGAAAATTTTGATGTTAATTTATCGGTACAAGGATACCAAATTTAAATCATGATAGTATGCAATTACATGGTGATAATGCACAGAAATGTATGAGTTTGTGTTACAGACTAATATACAGGTTATGGGCTATGAAATAGCCAAGGGATTGATGATGAAAGTGGATATGAGGACCACTAACCGGGAAACATTATGGAATGAATAGTGTATGTGGAATTTATATTGGTTTGGATGCATTGCTATGATATGTGTACCAGTGCATGATTTCAGGTGATGACACTGCCCAAAACTGAATAAACGATGACAAAACCCCCGGCAACACGGTGCCACTGTATATTACATGGTAGGGTGTCGACCCTAGTTATGATTAGAAGGGGTGGAGGCATTTCCCACCGTGTATCCTCCAAAACCCGAAGTCATGGGAGGACGGTGCTAGCTCACGCTCTCCGAGATGTGGGATGATGACTATCAGATGCCTTCTAGGGAAGTTTAGTTGAGATAGCGACACTTCCGCTTACGGGTTCTATTTGGAGTTAGGTCAATATAGTTGACGCTCCAAGATAGTCTAGCAAAGGAAGGATAGGAATGGAGATGGAAGTAGGTTAGGGAGGAAGGATGAGTAGTAATAGTTGAGAAGGTATGGAGATCTGTCTTGTGGTGGAATTTAATAATTTCCCTTCAAAAAAAAAAAAAAATGCGTATATATGAATATTCATAATTATGTAACTAAACCACAGTTGTCTAAATAAAAATTGTTGAACTGGATAATAGTAATTAAAGGATTTCTCAAACAATTGATTGGTTTGTTGTCTTTTATAAAAGACTAGTCTTGCTGACTGGATTGGATGCATACATAAATGACTAAAGGATGATAGTTTTGATTATTAGTACATGCACAAAACTTGTATGTACTAGCTACACATGCATTTCTTGTACATATACACTAGTATGTATGAGTTTTCTTGACTTACTTACTGATAATGTCGGTTAATTGTTATGAATATGTGAACCAGGCTTCTTTTCCTTTGTACCATAAGCCACCTTAACTTCAGGACGAAGTTTCCTGAAGGGTGGGTGTATGTAACAACCCTAGTAAAAATTTATTAGGTAATTAATTTTTCTAACCTGTTATTAATTAAACAAAGATTGGTATAATGATACTAATTAAATATTTATTAATTAATTAATTGTTATAATTTGATTAATAAATTGATTAATTAATTACCTGTTACATTCATTGACATGGGTATTAAATTAAGAGGGTTAATAAATTATATTGATTAATTAAATGATCTACATATGCTAGGGGATAAGAGGCATTAATAAACGGATAAGGAACATTAATAATTGGGTAAGGAGCATTAACTATGAGGATAAGGTAATAAATGTGTAGGTAAAGAAATAAATAAGGAGAAAGGGCGGTGAAGGGGGGATATGAGCGGAGGAGGGTTTACGGAAGGGGGATTATCATTTGACTTGGATTTTTGGGAGAGGGCTCTCTTGGATTTGGGGGATTTGTTGGAGATAGTTTGAGTTGGGGAGCCGGGTGAAGGATCAGTACATGGGGCACCAGTTTGCTGGAGGTTTTGGGCACGGGGGCTAGGATATCCATATGGTATCCTGGAGCTAGGAAGTTGTCCTAGTTGGTAGGGTGGAAACATGGTTTTAGGCAGTGTTTGACACAGTTTCAGCAACGAACAAGCAGATCAACGGGGGATTTAGCATCAAGGAGAGGTAATTTATTTATTCTATTAAGTAATTCTTATGTTGTGGATAAAATTTTAAATTTTGTCGAATATCATATGCTCATATGTTGGTGATTGAATTATTTTTGTATGAGAAAGAATTATATGCTAAATTATAATTAAATTTTGTATTTTTACGGCTACTACAATACTTGTTTATTGTTCAAGGTTGTATAAACCCTTGTCATGATCCTACCCATGTCCTCCATTGTATCCTCTTTATTAATTTTATTCGCAGTCCTCATCCTATATCCCTTTTGAGGATAATCTTTACACATCTCGTCTCCTTTGCATCCCAAACACTTTATAGGTTGTTGTCTTGGCTTCTTCCCCAAGGAATCTGTCTATTTAGGTTCATCTTGTGTTGGCTTCCCTTGTTGATATGTTTGAGGATTGTACCTTATGAAAAGTAGATTAAATCTTGTATTCCTTTGATCCATATTTCCTTTATTCTTATCATCCTAGGCCTTTTTGAAAACTGACCTTCCCTTGTTCTGCTCATACAAATACTTTGCCTTCCTCATGATTTGTTTCAATTTCTTAGGCTCATCAAATTGGATTTTATCCTTGTAAAATGATGGAAACCCACTCAAGAACCTATGGATTTTCACCCTCTCTTCCTTTATGAAGTCTATGTACCTCAAAAGCTCCATGGATTTTATCTTTTATTCCTCCATGGTCATGCTTCTTAGCTTGAGCTGGAAAAATTCTTGCATATTCATATCATAGTAATGTTCTAACAAGTACTTTTCTCGGAAGTATTTCTTGAACTGTTTCTAATAAATTATCTTCCCCTCAAGGAATTATGAGTTGTTAGTGATGTCATTTGGCTTTACTAATGCATCTTCCACATTTCAAATATTGAAGAATTATTTTTTCAAGCCCTTGCTCCAAACAAATGTTTTGGAGGATTATTTAAGAGTTTTAGAGGTGATTTCTTAGCCTCGGGTCATCAAGCCATTGGAAACATTTCAAATATTGAAGAATTATTTTTTCAAGCCCTTCCTCCAAACAAATGTTTTGGAGGATTATTTAAGAGTTTTAGAGGTGATTTCTTAGCCTCGGGTCATCAAGCCATTGGAAATAGATCAGTCTAATACATGTGGGATTTTTTCGATGGTGCTTCTCCAGAATAGGATCATAATTGTGGAAGTGGCTTCATCTTGTACTTTAATAATCATCATTTTGTTTCAGGTAAGGTATGTTTGGGAGATGGTTCCATTAACATCAGCGGTTTTAATGTGTTGTATAGATTGTTGAAGCTTTCCCTTGGTCATGGAGTGAAAATACTAGAGATCTATGGTGACTCCAAATCAGTCATTGATTGGATGGCTGATATTTCCCAGATAAAAAACAATGCTCTTTTCAATATTGGTAGTACCTTGAAAAGAATGTTATGAAAATCTTTAGTGATCGTTTTCTAAATGTAAAGGGATAATTTTTCCTTTGAACAATAAGGGGATAATAATAATAAAAAGATGCGGTAGGGTTCAAATCATTATTATGTAAAATCAGAAATATAGTTTGTGATTTTAATAGTTTAATTTAGAGTTTTAATCCAAATAATAATAATGATATTAATAATCTTTTATGATAGTAAGTAAAAAATTATAAAATTTAAAGAAAAAATTAGTGTGTTGTAAATAAAAAAATTATAAACACAAATCATATATATAAAGAAAATAATGATCCAAGTTACTATTTCGGGACTTCTTAAATTCAGCGATTGACTGTGGTCTTCCATTGGAAATTGCTCCACCCAACATTTTGTTGTTTGCCTTAATATTGTGCACCATGCAGCTCACTATCACTATCAACACCGTAACTGTGCCCTTGGGAAACACTCTCAGAAAATCCACCGCAGCTGGCCAAAAGAGAAGAAATGGAGCATCACACTCATCTCATTACCACCTAATTACATTCTATACCAAGATAGAATAAAAAAGGGGTTGATATTAGAAATGAAACATCTTGAAGATTCCAAAATATAGTAACAAGAACCTTTTTGTTACACCTCAATAATAGAATATCTAAAGTTACTCTAAAGTAAGACCGGAACAAATCTTTGAAACCCTAAACCAGTCACTTAATCCATCATCAAGCCACTAATTAAGACTATGTGTTACAAATCAATCTTAAAACACGGCAGCAAAAAGCCATGCAATCTGAAATTCCAATCTAATTCTGAATCACGTTCAATTTTGGAATAGATTAATGGAAAGAGAATCCCAAAATGACTGAAACACAAGGAGAGAAATCCATGATAATGTTCCATGGATTTTCTTTGTTGTCTTTCAATCATTTGGGATTCCATTTCTGGGACTGGTAATTTATTCAAAGTATATACTTCAACGGAATATGCTTGGAATTGCAGATTACCACCATTGAAAAGAATGATTCAAATGGTCAATATAGCCACTTGAGGTTGCAGAGTTGCATCTATTAACGCGATTGGATCTTTGGGCATACTCAGAACCTCAAGCAAGTGGTTGCATTGATACAAATAGATTTAAAATCGATACACCTCCGACAATAGAGCTTAATTAAGAAAAAGTTTGTGAGTACAAACGAGTGGGCCCATGATCTTGTGCAACTAGGTTAGGGTTGGTCGGTTCCCTGTTTCAAGTTGGAAAACAAGATCTCAGAGTCATACACTCAGAAGTATCACACTAGCACTTCAAGATTTGGGAGACGATCACTTCCACAAAATGCCAATCAAATACCATAAAAGCATAGAGTTTAGATCCATTTTATTAAAGATTTTATTAAAAATTGAGGTCAAACATTTTTACTTGTAAACCTAGTTAGAAATTGGGATAAAGGAAATTTTTCATATAATTTGATAATGTAAATGGGATAAAGGAAATTTTCTTGTAATTTGATAATGTGAAAGGGAGATTGATATATGTGATAGGGATCGGATGGTGACTCATGGTTGGTATAAGGCTTAGGTCTTCAAAGGTGAAGGATAAGATAGTGTTGTACCACAAATTGCCACACCAAATTGCATTTGTGAGATGGCCTAGTCCATTCCCTAGCTTGCAGACCTAAATCCCACTCTCCATCAGATTCATCCAAAAAACAAAACTTGTGTTGTCATACTCTATTCACTCATGTCCAAATCGCATATATATGCTATTTTCCAGTGTACAAACCATGTATACCCTCAATTTTGTGAAAAAATAAAAATATTCCGCACCTATGGGGGTATGTATGAGGAGACTGTAAGGTACCGGATTTATTATAATAGCCAAAAAAAGAAATATTGCATAGAATAACAACAGAACAATACAATATATGAAACCACAACACCAAAATAATACCTTTGTTGATAGAAAACAATGCTCACTTGCCTCTTCAAGGGGAAAACCTCACAGCACTTTATTACAATAATTCTGAAGGAAATTATTTTCATGCCATCGACTCTTATTTATACTAAATCTATCTACCAAATGAACAATCTAGAGTAAGATTTCTAGAAGCGGAAGCTTCTATTAGGTATTCTTGCATTTGACTTATTCTTCCTTATTACTAGGCTTTATTGATATTGGTCTTTATTCCATGGAAAATATATTATTCTACCTACATGGGAGGTTAGGTAGGTTAGGTCCCTAACATGCCCTCCCCTTTAAAAAATAGCTTTGTCCTCAAGGCTTGAGATGAGGAAATTGTTCCAGAATGGTTGTTGGCTCTCAGGTGGCATCTACGGGAGTTGTATATTTCCATTATACTAACACTTCATTGATGGTGCATTGGCAGAGACGACACTCATGCTGGTCTAATACTTCTTATAGATGCAACCGGATGGAGCCTTCTTCATCCAACTTGGGAGGACTGGTTTGATTTTGGCACTTAGTTCCAATCACCTTCTTTAAGCATGAGACATGAAAAATAGGATGGAGATTAGAATGATAGGGAAAATGTAACTGATAGACCACCTATCCCACTCGCTTGAGAACTGTACAAGGACCATAAAATTTGGGCGCCAGTTTCTGACAATGGGTAACCTTGGGTGAAGTTTTCCAATAAGGTTGCGTTTGAATAAACACATGGTCCCCTTCAGCAAATTAACATTATGAGAAACCTTTATCTACTTCTTACTTCATGTGATTCTGATCCATGACCAAATTCTCTTTGAGGGTATGGAGAATAGCCTCTTGAATTGTAAGAGTTTGTTTAACTGCCTGGACCTTTGAGACATTGGGCATGTATGAAAGAACTCAAGGTGGATTTTTTCCATATAATGCTTCAGAAGGAGTCATGGGAGTATCTTTATGGTTATAATTTTTGTACCACCATTAAGCTATGGGTAACCATTGAGCCCATTGATTTTTCCTCTTGGATGCAAAACACCTCAAATATGTTTCCAAACACTTGTTGACAACTTCAGTTTGGCCACCAGTTTAGGGATGATAGGCAGTGTTGAGATGTAATTAGGTTCCCTATAGCTTGAACAATTCTTTCCAAAATTTGTTGGTGAAAGTGGGATCTCGATGAGAGACAATAAAATGAGGCATGCCATGAATTTTGAAGATATTATCCATGAAAACTTGAACCACCGTGGATGTGGTGAAGGGATGTTGAAGAGCACAAAAATGATAATATTTGGAAAGAGGATCAACCACCACCATGATGATTGTCTTATTTCCAGATTTAGATAGTCCCACAATGAAATCCATAGAAATATCCCGCTAGATAGAAGTGGGAATTGGAAGTGGTTGGAGTTTTCATGGGGCTTTGAGTGTTTCTCCTTTGTTTCTTTAACAGACATCACATTCAACCTAAAAAGTGTGGATGTCATGTTTCATACCATCCTAGAAAAAAATTATGTTTGACCCTTTCATAGGTTTTGGTAAACTTTGAATGCCTAGTTGTAGGTGAAGCATGAAGCTTAGAAAGCACTACGGATTTAAGTTGTGTCTGGTTGCTTAAATAGAGATGACCTTTGTAGCGAAGCTCATTATTGTGCCAAGAGTACCCTAGAGAAGCTGGAGAATTTTCTTGCAATTTTTGGATGAGGTGATGGACTTTGGGATCTTCCAACCATTCCTGGCAAACAGCTTGGAGCCAATCTAGTACAACAAAAGAGAGGGAAAAGAGGGACCATTCTTCTTCATATTTTCGGGAATGAGCGTCAACGACCACATTTTATTTTCCCTTCTTGTAAATGATCTCATAATCGTATCTGAATAGCTTGGTTACCCATTTTTGTTGCTCCAGGGAGGAAATTCTTTGTTCCAGAAAATACTTGAGGCTCTGGTGATAAGTTTTAATCTAGAATCATTGCCCCAATAGATAAGGACACAAGAGATCCATTGCATGTAGAATAGACAACATTTCCTTTTCATAGATTGATTGGCACAAATGTCTATCTGAAAGTTGTTTGTTAATGAAGGCCAAAGGCCTACCCTCTTGCATGAGGACTGCCCCAATTCCTTTTCTAGAAGCATCATATTCCAAGACACTAATCTTGGTGAAGTCTAGAAGAGCCAAGATCGACATCGTGCACATAGTCGCTTTCAAGGCATGGAAGGATTGATCAATTTCTAGAGTCCAGTTGAAGGCATTCTTTTTAAGGAGACGCGTGAGAGGTGCTGCAATTTTTCCATAATTCTTAACAAACTTGCGATAATAACATATTAAACTCAGAAATCCATGCAAACTCTTAAGAGTTTTAGGGCAAGTCCAATCCTACATATCTTCAATTTTATTAGGATCCACCCTTACACCATTCTTGCCAACAATATGACCTAGGTACTCCACTTCTAAGGATCTAAAGGCACATTTGGATTGTTTGAAAAAAAAATAGTTTTGAGAGAGGAGATGCAGAACTCAATCCACATGGGAAATATGGGTTGTCCAATTTTTACTATAGATGAGAATATCATCAAAGAAAACTAAGACAAAATGATGGAGAAAAGGGTGAAATACATTATTCAGGAGACTTTGGAAGGTTGATGGGGAATTACAAAGGCCAAAGGGCATGACCAAGAACTCATAGTGACTCTCATGAGTTCTAAAGGAAGTCTTGGGAATGTCTTCTTCTTTCATATGGATTTTTTGGTAGCCAGATTGTAGATCGAGTTTAGGAAAGTACTGGGAACCACTCAATTCATCTAAGAGGTCATCAATGACAGGAATGGGAAACTTGTCTTTGATGGTGAGTTTATTGAGGGTGTGAAAGTATGGACACATATGTCAAGTACCTTCTTTCTTGAGTACCATGACCACAGGATAAGAATAAGGGATTGTACAAGGACGTATAACACCTGCTTCACGCAATTCTTGCATGATTTTCTAAATTTCATTCTTTTGGACGAAGGGATGATGATAAGGGTAAACATTGGAAGGGAGACTGGCAGGGATGAGTGGAATGGAATGATCATGAACACATGGGAAGGGGGAAGTCACTTAGGAGTGGAAAAAATAACTTGATGTTTGGATATAATAGATTCGAGGTCAGTATGCACATAGGGTGTCTCAACTGCTTGAATATAATGGATTTGTGAAATAATACATGAATGACCTTTTCTTAGAATATTTTCCATGCGATGGGAACTAATGATCTCAGGGGAACCTATTGTGATTCCTTAGAAGAAATATTGTTGGCCCTCTTGTTGGAATTGCATGGTTAATTCGCTAAAATCCATGAGAATGGGGCCCAAAGTGTGTAACCATTTAACACCTAACATAATGTCACAACTGCCCATATCAATGGAAAACATATTAGTTTTCAGGTGGTACTGTCCAATTTGAAGACCTACATTTTCACAATTCCCACCACATTTCATGGAACCACCATTAGCTATCATGATTTGAAAAATTTTGACAGCACTAATATAGAAATTAATTTCCTAGGCAATGTAGTGGTGAATAAAATTATGGGTGCTTCCACTGTCAACAAGGATGATGACTTTCTGATGCTTAATATAGCCAATGAGATTGAGGTTTTGAGGACAAGAGAAGCTCGCAAGGGCATGTAATGAAATTAGTGGTTCAAATTCTAGTGGTTCAACAGGCAGAGTAGTAGCATCGCAAAGGGAAATAGGGGGAACTTTAGCTTCCTCTTCAACAACATCCTCTCAAATGACCATAAAAATATTTTGTTGCTTACACTTATGCTCGAGAAAATATTTGTCATCACAATTATAGAAAATAACTTTGAGTTGGTGTTCAACCATTTCTTCTCGTGTTAACATTTGGACCTTGAGAGGAGCAACTTGAGGGGTAGGTGGGTTGGGTTTAGGGAGGGGAACAAAAGTGGGTTTTTTGCTTTGGGCCAAAGTGATCTGTTGTGCCTCCTTGGCATGCTTAGTGGCTTCCAACCAAGTCAGGGGGTGAGCCATGATGACCTGGGCGATAATTTTATCCTTGAGGCCATTGATAAATAATTCCCTGAAGAAAGCATATATCTTTCCCTCCATTCGGAAAGCCAAGTGATCAAAGGAAAACATAAAATATTATGCTATGGCAGATTGTTTTAGCTTGGTCAGACATCCTAAATGGTGGGTGTATGTGTCAAAGTGTTCACACAACTCAACAAAACATTGTGACCAAGCAACATACCTTAGCATGCATTGCGACAACATTTCCACCATTGCCATATTTCCATATCCAAATAGAGAATTCCATAACGAAGATTGGTTAACTCATCAATGATACCATGTAGGGAGAAAAATGTTCCATTTGAGTAACCTGGTCTTGTGGATCTGATCCATCAAATTTTTTGACCTCGAATTTGGGAAGACAGAGGTCACGGGGTAAGTAGTTGGAATGAGATGGGAGATGTTGACTAGAGTCAACACCTTCAATATAGAGAGGGGGGTCAGAGGAGGATGTAGCCTAGAATTTTGTCATGAATTAGTGGATCATTGAATGGAATGCATTAATTTGTCCACCTAGTTGGTCTTTGACTTCACCAATGGTGCTATGGAGTTGGTCTTGGATGATGTCTATTTTTGCATGAATGGACAAAATGTCCTTGTTTACTCTATCCTGAAGGGCACGCATATCATTACACAATTTCTTTTTGGTTTCTTATTGCCATGATGGAAAGAGGGGTGGGTCCACAAGGTCAAAGAAAGAGTTTAAAATGATAGGTATTAAAATGATCAAGGTGAAAAGGGGAATCTAATGAGATAGGTCCCTAATAAGCGGGTCAGAAGGGGAGTAGGACCATAGGAAAAAAGGCTAGAAAATGATAGGTATCACTGCAATCGGGATGAAAAGAGGAATGCAATGGGATAGGTCTCAAATAAGATGGGTAGAATCCAAATTTTTTTTTTTAATCCCACAGAGTTATACTCTGATATGAAGAATAGTGTAGTATTGAAAGACCCAAATTCTTAACAGGAAAAAATGTGTAGTAATTTTGCAACTAGAATGCAGATGGTAAAGTTGCATGAAAATAGATCTTGTCTAATATGTTTTTGTTTCTATCCCAAGGGTTAAGATATTCAGAGTTTCTATAGACAAGGGTTTTCCCTATGTTATAGTTCTCTGATATACGTGCAATGTCCAACAGTAGTACTCGTCCCAATATCTAGAGAAACAACAAAAGAGGCTAGACCGTTCCCTTAGTCGTACTACCTGACTACCCAGGTGTTATCACTAAAAAATGGTTCACTACAACTACATACAATGCATGAAGAAACATGTAACACAAACAAATCATACTACCAATATCCATGGAAGGATTACACTCAGTTTGGAAAGAAAATAAAAAACTATACAAAAGTGATTCTGGAAATCCGCACACATTCAACCAAAGCTGCACACACACATTCGTGCAGGATAACACAGTGTACAATGCACAAAATGCATGGATTTCATGACTCACAATCAAAATACCTGCATGGACGTTGAAATGACACATTAATGAATTTGTTTGGGCCTCAACCATTTTTGGTATGAAGGGAACCTCCCCCATTCCCAAAATCACCCCCAAATTTTGCCTTGGGATCACTGAAAGGGATGGGAAGTACCTCCAAGAGATTCCCATTCACACTTAGAACCAGTTGAGAAAAATATTTCCATCCTCCTATAAATAAAGGGCCATTGTATGCAAAAAAGAAGAAGCATTTGAGTATTGTTATGCTACTCACTTCTATATTTGGGAAGCCACCTTCCTCTTAGAAATCTGTGAGCATCCATAGCAAGTGTTAGATATCTCTCCCCTTGAGTATTCCATCATTCTTTTCTTCACCATTTTCCTTTGTTAGTCATTGATAGTAGAAATAAGACTTTGTACTTGGGGACTCAAGAGCCCTCCCAAGGAAGAAAAGGGGGCTCATAAGTTCCCATATTTCTCCAAGGAGTATCAATTCGAATATCAATTTACTGGTATATCTCTCTTGTGTTTTCTTTGTGCATTCATTTCGAGTTATTATTTGTTTAGATAAGATTTATTTCCTTTTTGTTTATCTCTTGTTTCTTTATGTTAGTTGACCCACTAACCAACTAACTCTTTGATGTGCTTTATGGATAGCCTAACTAGATAGTTAAGGGACCTCTTTTTTCTCACTCTTGTGCCAAAAGGAACCCAATAGATTGGAGACCATACTAGGGACTTGAATCAAAATGATCCCCAATTAGGTTTTTAGAGTTTTCTTTATTACTTCTTTGTATGTGAAGGGGTCAAAACCGACCTAAACTCACCATTTGAGAGCGGGATTTCACCCCATAGTGAGATAATGTTTTCAAATTTCCATCTAGCCAACTTTATGGCATGTGCATGAGTTCGGGACTAACAAAAATGTGGTTCGCACACATCTGCACTCTATCAGAACTCTCTAGCTACGCGGTTTGTGTGTTGTGCATGACTGTGTTTGGTTCTATCGCGTACTTGTCTTATTTTGGCAAAATTGTAAGGCTTAAGTTGCCCACTGCCACTCAGTAGTTTAGATTTGATTTTATCACTTTGTAAAATCTAGTCCAAGTAGGCTGAGATCTCATTCTTGCATCCATTAAACTTACATCACACATAGATAATTAGGGAGACTAAAAGAAACCATAATATCTATTTCCTTTATTTCCAAGTGGATGGCTTAAGAAGTTTTTCATTTGAGTTTCAAAAATCTTTCATTTTTACAAAATTCATCACATTAAATTGGGACTAGAAGGCCATCTAAACCAATATTGGAGTGTGCTCTTTCCTCGCACCTTAGTGTGATCTTGGAAATCAAGAAAATAGATTTCTTAGAGAAGTCTCCATCTCCCTTGGCAAAATCAGGTCATTTTCAAAAGAAGCCAATCCTCTCAACTTACTTAAGTGAAGATTAAAAGAGTTGTAAGGGCCCATATTCCCACATGCATGCAATTCTAGGACAGTTTTGAAATTCTTAGAGTAAGTCACCTAGGGAGTTTAAAGAAGTTGTAAGGGCCCACACATGCCCACTTGCTCACAATCTAGGACTAGTTTCAAGTTTTCTAGATTACAAAACACCTTAGGAAGATAAAGGGTCCAAGTAAGGATTATCATATCTTCCATGATAGCTTAGGATTTCCTTTCGTTTGCAATGATCATTTTGAACAAATTTAGTAATTTATCTCAACAAGAGAAGTAAAGGACCAAACGATGTCCACCATGCTAAAATATTGAATTTAACTTATTCATAATTTTTTGTTTCACCGCCATCACTCCTTTCACACACGCTCACTTATTCAAACACCCTTTTCCTATAAACTTGAAACTCTTGAGGGATTCATTTGTCTATAAAAGGGATTTTTTGCAAACCCCCCATTAAGAACGAAGTTGGTCCATGACACTAACTTCACAGTCCTCTTTTACATTTTAAAAACAACCATAATCAACCCACTTTCTAACCTCCACAGAAGGAACACAAAAAGAATTTGGTAGTCTATGTTACGATGTTGGGGATATGGATCCAAATAACTCCCCATCATCATTCTTCATTTGAAACTTAGAAAGTTGTAAACTAGGGTGCCAAAACCCTCTCACTCAATCATTCCTATACCATAAGGTAGGGAGACACCCATTAAGGGTCAAAGGTCGAGGTCCACTTGTTATGTGCATGCCTCCTTGAGTCACCCAACCCTTCGAAAGCATCCAACCTGTGATCGTTTTTTGAGGCTGAAAATATAAATGTCATTCTTGATGGACATAGCCTAGTAGCCAAAATTTATCATTTATCTACCTAAGGTGGTGGTTGTGGGATGCAATCACACCTTATTCATATTTTGAATGATTGGGAAATATCACCATTACTTCCAGGATATGCCCCCTTCACCCCTCATTATAATTGATTGTTCATCCCTTCACTAGTTTCTCCTCAAGTGGGTTTTCGTCCCACTGTCGAGAGATTTTTTGGAGGTCTAGTGTTACTTGAGAGGAAGGACGTTAAGTTAGATAGGACACATGCATTTGATTTTTTCCCCCACGAGGATTTATAAAATCTCAAACCACTTTTTACATTGTCTTGATGTATTATTATTTACCACTTGAAGTACATGCAATTTTATGATTACATTGTTTAAATTAATTTGAAAGAAGCTTGTCCTATCATTCCTCATCACTATTTTCACAATGCACAATCCACTTCTAAGATAAAATCATAGGGGGGCCACATTATCCCCTCCATTCTAGATGCTTGATAAATTTACCCCCAATTTTTGGAGGTGTTCCTAACTTCCCTAAGACATCAATAGTACCATCACATACACCAATTAGTGCCATGATACTATGCTCGGGATTACTAGAATCCACTTTTCTTGGAGCCAATATCCCAATGATCCAGGTAGATATCGGTGGCCACCCACATTTTCCAGCTGGCTCAAAACAACTTTCTAGCAATTTTGATAATTTACTATTTTTAGCAGTTTTTCGGGTCCTGAACTTTCGGAGCCGTTTTGAGGCCCTAAACGACATTTTTTGGGGTAGGTTGCGGTCAAAAAATTTCATCGTGAAATTTTGTGCAACTGTTGTAGTCCTTGGATAGATCTTTCCAATGGGCTATCATACGCCTAAAATGGATATCATATGCAAAAGTTACGACCCTGGGAAGTTGATGTACTGACTTACCCAAGCGGGGCCCACGTGACTTTTGGCGCTTCATCTCCTAGGGTGAGGTTTTTGGATGTTTAGGGTTTTTGAAACTCCTGCTTATTTTAAAAAGGCCTTGAGAGCATCATTGTAATCATCTTCTTCCGAATGAGCGTAGTTGTCACATCTATTCTCAGAGATAAGCCACCACCATTCAAGCAAGCTTGTTTTCCGCTACATTTTACAATTTCAGCTTATTTCCTTATTGAATAGAAAACTAGTTTTACTGTATTTTTGTTATTCTATGTTAAGCATCTAGTAATAATCTGTGGTCATTTCGTTATGCTCATAAAATCCGGATCAATGGTATTAGAGAGGTCTACTCCTTGTCGTCTTAATGCATGTCCCTAACGAGGTCGAAGTACAAAGATTTGGGTCTCGAGCTTGTTTCTCTTGAGGATAAAGTCTCTCGCACACCCAAGCGACCTCTCATGGAAGGAGAAAAGAAAGATGAAAGGACAAGAAATCGTTTCAAACTACTGATTGAGGAAGCCCTCATGCAACAGAGGAACGAGATGATGGATAATTTCGTGCAAAACCTTCGGCGACTACCAACAGGCAACGCATCTTCTTCGAGTGGAGGCACTGCCCCCTTGAAGGTACAAATAAACTTCAATATTCCTATATTTGAAGGTTAGATAGATGCAGATGTTGTAGACAAGTGGTTGAATCTACTAGAAGGGTATTTCTCTGTCCTTAATTTTTCGAATAGAGAAAAGATTACTTTTGCGCTCCTCAAAGTTGTTCCCCATGTCAAATATTTGTGGGAAACTTTCTGTGAGAAAAAGGAAATAGAGGAACCCTCATTATTTACAGTCATGGCCACCTGGGAATCCTTCATGGATGCTATTAAGGAACAATACTACCCTGTCGGAAGTTATGACGACTTGTATACCAAATGGACCACACTGCGGCAAGAAAGAGACCAAGCAGTGCCAGATTTCACAAATATCTTCCATACATTATGCACCAAGCTGGGTATCAAAGATTCAGAGAGACATCTGGTGCTTAAGCATCGTGTTGCTCTGCATAGATACATCCAAACCGAAATGGAATTTTTGGACATCTCATCCTTGGGCACGGCCTACAGATATGTCATCAAAATCAAGCAGAATCTCAAACAAAAGATGCGACAATTTGTGTCGGGGAACCCCTCACAAAAAAATCCAGGAAAGGGTGGCCCCAACCCACAAAACAAAGGATAGAGCAAAGATGGACAGTATTAGGACAACTAGTCCAAGACACAAGAAAAGAAGGACACTGGAAAGACAAAGAAAGATATCGGGAAGTGGTGCGACTTCCATAAGAGCTCTTGTCATAACACTGCTGACTATCACTCAAAGCAGACGTTGGTGGCCGAAGTGAAAGCCTCTGAATCAGATGCAGGTTTTGACTCCTAGTCAGAACCAAAAAGGGGAAGATGGATCATTTATGTGGAACCCAATGCCACCGTTGCTACCACCAAGCTCCATCGTGGTGAACCAAACGAGCCAGAAGAAGGAGAGCTCCTCTTCCATTCACAAATGTGGGTAAAATGCACCCCACTGCACTTCATCATTGATAGTGGTAGCCAGAAGAACCTCATCTCAGTAGAGGTCGTCAAGTGGCTGGCCCTACCGACAACACCGCACCCACAACCCTACACCATTGGATGGCTCCGCCAAGGAAGTGATCTCTGCATCATCCAACAATGTTGACTTTCGTACGGCATCAAGCCCTTCAAAGACGAGGTATTGTGTGATGTTTCTCTTCTCGAATTTTGTGATGTTCTTTTGGGCCAACTTTATTTATGGAAACGTCATGTTGTATATGAGTCTAGTGTTATTATTACTTTGAACAGGAAATTGTACAGGATACCCGAGGCTGTCCCACCTAGTGCTATTTCCTTGATCTCTGCTAAGTAATGCAGGAAGGTCATCTCTCAGACAGGGAATTTTGTCTTCTTTATGATTCACTCTCAGAATGAGAGAAAAATCATAGCCACATCTAGGGTCTCTATGGCCGACCTCTCCACACAGTAGAAGCAAGTAGATAAGGTCATGGAAGAATACTTGGATATCTTCTCCTCGCCTATCGGGGTACCTTTGCACTGCCAGGTCAAGCACCCCATTGATCTGACTCCAGGCGCACCGCTGCCCAACGGGCCAATCTATCGCCGCTCTATGTTAGAGAATGAGGAGATCAAGCGACATATCCAAGAATTTCTCCAAAAGCGGCACATCCTTCCTATCTCATCACCTTGCGAGAGCCCAATCGTGTTGGTACAGAAGAAAGATGGAACCTGATGACTTTGCATTGATTATCAGGATTTGAATAAAATCACAGTCAAAAACTGGTACCCTATTCCCCGAATCGACGACCTCCTTGATCAACTCATGGGGGCCAAATACTTTAGTAAGATTGATCTAAATTCTGGCTACCACCAGGTCCCGATAGAATAGACAGATGTATGGAAGACCGCCTTCAAGTCAAAGGAAGGCCTTTTTGAATGGTTGGTCATGCCCTTTGGTCTGAAAAATGCTCCAACCACTTTTATGAGGATGATGGATGATATCCTGTGACCATTCACCAATACTTTTGTAGTGGTGTATCTTGATGACATTCTCATTTACAACAAGACTTGGGCCAAACACTTACAACATATTCAACAGGTTCTGCACACCCTACGGCAGCACAAACTATATGCCAACTTGGAAAATTGCTTCTTCGGCATGGACTGGGTCCATTACCTAGGCTACATCATTGATCAACATGGCGTACATGTGGATCCAACCAAGATCCAAGTCATCCGTGACTGGTCAACCCCAACCACACTCACTGAGCTTCGGAGCTTCTTGGGCCTTGCCAATTTCTACCGTAGGTTTATGTTGGGATTCTCCCATATTGCATGGGACCTCAGCCAAATAACCAGGGGTGGTGGTAAGGAGAAATTTGCATGGGGCCGGCCCCAACAACAAGTGTTTGATGATTTAAAGCAGCACTTGTCCTTAGCCCCAGTAATTTCACTACCAGACCTGCAACAACCCTTTGATGTTGAGACTGATTCTTCAGACTATGCCATGGGTGTCGTTCTCATGCAACACAGCCACCCTGTGGCCTATCATAGTGCAACACTATCATATTTCCATAAGCACCCTACTTATGACAAAGAAATGTACTCCATTGTGCAAGCCTTCTACCAATGGAGACATTACATTCTTGGGAGGGAGACATTCATCCACACTAATCATAAGCCACTGCAGTTCATGCAGACAAAAGGAAAATTTAAGAATAATCACCATCAAAAGTGGTCCACATACTTGCAGCAATTCCACCTCAACATAAAGTATAAAACAGGAAGCACCAATCGTGTCGCTGATTGCCTCAGCAAACCACCAGTCACGAAACTCACCACAATGCTAGACTCCTGCAGCCATGAGACCTCTAAATGGCCCCAACTCTATGAGATAGACCGGGACTTCGCCACCACCTACCAAATGTTGGGTGCAAAGGAAATTGTCGATAATTTCCATCTTCGGGATGGATTGTTGTGTCGTCTGGGCCATATATCTGTTCCCTCAAGTGAGTGAGCGAAGATGATATGGGAATCCCACTACAGCTGGGTGGCAGGACACTTCAGCATCGAAAAGATAGTGGCGATGCTACAAAAACATTTCTACTGGCCGAAACTTCGATAGGAGGTCAACAAGTATATCAGTTCTTTCACTGCCTGCGTTATTGCCAAACCAACCACTAAGAAACAGGGCTTGTACACCCCTCTTCCTACTCCTGACGAACCATGGGAATCCATCTCAATGGACTACATGTCAGGCCTCCCGTCCATCAAGCAGGGAAATGACTGTATTTTTGTGGTTGTCGATCACTTTTCTAAGATGGTGATTTTGGTTTCTTGCAAGAAGAGCATCACAGTAGAAGCCATTGCCAAGCACTTCTTTGAAAAAGTCTGGGTACATTTTGGAATCCCACAAAGCATTGTCTCAGATCGGGATAGTCGATTTCTCAGCACATTCTGGTCGAGCCTCTAGTCACTACTCGACACCATGCTCACCAAATCCACAACCTTCCACCCCCAGACAGATGGCTAAATTGTGGTCATAAATCGAATGATCATGCATATCATGCGCATGTATAATTCCAAGCACCCTCGCACATGGGATGAGAGTCTTCCCTATGTCTAGCATAGCTACAACCGAGCCATCATAGCTCAACTGGCCACAACCCCTTTCAGGTGGGGTTGGGATTCCAACCATTGGGTCCCATAGATGTTGCACTTCCCCTTGTGGTCACCTCGACCGACTCCTCTCCTGCTCCAACTGAGGCTGACAAAGCCACTCGATTCATTGAGATGATCCAGCACATCCACCAACAAGTTCAGGATATCCTACAGAAGTCTAATGACAAGTACAAGCATCGCAATGATCAACATTGTGTTCCACATAAGTTTCAGGTGGGAGACAAAGTTTGGTTGCACTTGTAGAAAGAACGCCTTACAGGACCCCATCAAAACCTTCACCCACTCTATTATGGGTTGTACACCATCACCAAGACTGTGGGGGATAATGCTTTTGCACTCAACATTCCTCCTTTCATTGGCCTGCACCTAGTGTTCAACGTGGACCTCCTTCAGCCTTATTTCCCACCATTATTGGACACCTCGGACATAGCAGAACAACTGACACCAACAGAGCTCAACCTCAAA
This sequence comes from Picea engelmannii, assembly GCA_009831015.1. NCBI lineage: Eukaryota > Viridiplantae > Streptophyta > Pinopsida > Pinales > Pinaceae > Picea > Picea engelmannii. The sequence continues at coordinate 753,802 of ML781015.1, read as the reverse complement.
TGCATACAACAGGAATCCAATGATTAGATTGTGGAAACACAAATCAAGGGCACTCGACAACAAAGGATCCAGTTTTATCGAGTCGTCAAAGCAGGGTAGCTCCTGCACCAAGGCAAGTGGCGCTGCCAGGGCCAAATTCAGCAGAAATTTCCTCATATGATGGGGGAACTCAATGCAATGGATACCATTGCTTCCTAAGGATGGAGGATTGATCCAAGTGGATATCGGTGGCCACCCACCTTTTCTAGCTGGCTCAAAACAACTTTCTAGCAATTTTGATAATTTACTATTTTTAGCAATTTTTTCGGGTCCTGAACGTCCAGAGTTGTTTATGATGAAATTTTGTGTAACTGTTGTATTCCTTAGATAGATCTTTCCGATGGGCTATCATACGCCTAAAACTAAGATCGTATGCAAAAGTTACGACCCCAGGAAGTTGATGTACTGACTTACCCAAACGAGACCCACGTGACTTTTGGCGCTTCATCTCCTAGGGTTAGGTTTTTGGATGTTTAGGGTTTTTGAAACTCCTGTTTATTGTAAAAAGGCCTTGAGATCCTCATTGTAATCATCTTCTTGTGAATGATAACAACCATCACATCTCTTCTTAGAGATAAGCCGCCACCATTCCAGCAAGCTTGTTTTCCGCTGCATTTTATAATTTTAGCTTATTTCCTTATTGAATAGAAAACCAGTTTTATTGTATCTTTGTTATTCTATGTTAAGCATCTAGTAATAATCTGTAGTCATTTTGTTATGCTCATAAAATCTGGATCACCCAAGCAATTCCCAAACAAACCCTCCAACACAAGGAGGTAAAGCCCAAACTTTACTACAAAGTACAAGCTCCCAAGGAACCACTTCCTCTCATAATATGGCATGACCCACTCCTATCATGCCTTTTTTTGCTTCACTCAATATCCCTAATATAACTAAATTGATGAATGGTCCCATATTACATGACCCCACTTAGCTGAATATGCCTATAAAACTACCTTTAGACATTCCTAAGTTTGAAGGGAAAGCCGCAGAGGACCCCACCAACCATGTCATGTCCTTCCAATTGTGGTATTCTTCCAATAGTGCAATGGAATATTCAATTCATCTACGGTTATTTCAGAGAACCCTCACTGGAATAGGAGCCAAATGGTATGTGGATGAAAATTTCAGAGTCCACCCAACATTTGAATCATTAGCCAAAGAATAAGTGTCATTTTTTCAACTTTCAATTCATCACAATACTGGATCTAAAATCCTATCAAAATGTAATAAAAATACCACTACCCACATTTAGGACCATATTCATGAATGGCATAGACATTGTAACCGTTTTAAAGCAGACACCACCCCACAACAAAGGATATATTGGTTCCTCTGATCACTCATTCCCACCCTTGCTAGATATCTAGCCAAAACCCTCCCCCAAACTGAAGATGAAGCTATCACTAAGGCTCAATAGTTTCACCTCATATACTCCCAATTTGGGTACCTATAAACTATCCTTCTAGATGCTCCTCATCCTTTTCCCTTTGGCTAAGACAAACCGAGAACATCACATGTTTTCAATGGGTTGATTGGCTCAATGGCTCACACTCAACCACACGCACAATTAGTTCCCACATATGGGACCAACCCATACTTAAAACCATATGGGGGAGTATCATGTTATGCTCCCCCACCCCCTCCCACCACCATTCATGGCACCTCCTACCCCCCCATGCGTACTCAGCTACCCACATCCCTTCCCCAACTAGTCCCTATCCTACAGTCAGTTCCTCAACCCACAACATCTTATCCCCCTTGTAATAATGGAGTGACCTCCACTTCTTACAACCCATATGGGCCCCCGCAGGGTAACCCATACTATCCCTTCTCCATTCCAACCCAATTTTACGCATCTCCACATGGAAAACATGAAGAGGGGGTCAATTTCATCCAACCTTCCCATCTTTAATAGGTTCAAACTTTTGAACAGTTGAATACAAAAAATCCACCTCACCAAACCAATAATAGTCGAAAGAAAGGAAAGAACAGGAACCAGGGATAGGGAGGGAACCCCCCCCCCCAACAAAATCCCCAATATGGAGGCGACCAACGCCAACCCAACCCAAACCCCCAAGGGGGAAATAATAATGGTCAACCCTGACAAGGGAGAAATAATAACCTTCAAACCAATTACCCTTGTGCACTATGTGGTGAATATGGCCATTACACTCACCATTTCCCCCAAATTTCTAATTTCAAATGGATGAAGGACACCATGAATCCCCAGTGGGCTCCTAACCCTCAAGGGCCACCTCAAGGACCTCACACTTATATACCACCACCACCACCAGTGGTTTTACAAAACCCTATCCCACATCAAGGCGTCATTAATAATCACCCAGAGGGGGTCCAACGCCCACACCCACAAGGGCAATTCTCTCCACCTAAACAACCCCACCTAGCGAACACCGTCAACCGTAGTATCCTCCTCACTTCTGAAAAGGAAATCCTTTTACAAACTTGTATTCACCAATACAGTACATTCCCTTATCCATTACCCACCACTTTAGATGCTCCCCAACCACCAACTGGACAACCATTGATGATCCCTCATTCTAACACTGAAGCCATCGTCTGCATGCCTCACTCACCCCTGCGTAGGAATATACACAACCCTCGTGCTAGGGCCGCCCATAGCTACAGTCTTATTGATGACCTCACTCAATCATCCGCTACCATGTTAGTTATGGAAGTACTTCAAACATGCCCTTCCCTATGAAAGGAATTACTATCATAATTGGGGGTAGTAGACCCAGCAGACACCCATCTAATCACATTTGACTTAGACAGATCAGACCTGTGACTTCCATCACTAGTCGCATTCCAAATTCCTATCAAAATCTGTAATATCACGGTACATCATTGCATCAAAGAAGAAAGAGAATCCACATGCATCATGTCCAAATTAGTTTGGAAACAACTTGGTTCACCTGAGTTGATCCCCTCCACCATCATGCTTTGAGATTATGATGGTCTCCCATCCCAACCGGAAGGCCTGTATCAAAATGTCTTGGTCGAGTTAAGGGGAAAAATGATTCTCATCGACATCGAGTTCATTGATTCCCATTTGGATTATAATATCCTCTTTGAAGGAAGCTACTTGTATTCCATGAACGTTGTATCTTCCTCGGTCTTTTGTACCATGATCTTCCCCCACAATGAGAAAATTGTCACCATCAACCAATTGACCCACCATGAACCCAACCAATCAGGATGCATTGATAACATCCTGCCATTGATCCTATCTAGTGTCAACTTAGTCCTTATGGTAGATGTCGGACCAAGATTATTTCAGGACCCATCTTTGATTGGTACATACCAAGGCTTCCCACCCCCCACTACGACTCCTATGTGCACCGTCACGGGAAGTGGTCCCCCTCCATACCATAATACTTCCAATTCCTATATGGATATTTGGTTCATGACATCTACTGAAAACTCCTCTTCACTTCCCATAGGTACATCTACCTCAGGAACCAATAACGACATCCAACCTTTACCACCTATACCCACGAATCTTGACACCCCACTCACAACAGTTACAGACTCCTTGTACTCCATCACCTGTCATTCAAATGAATACATTTTAGAAGTCCTATGCGCACTCGATTACCCCTGGGATGATTTTCATCATTGATCCTTTTTTTTGGCACAGAATGCCTTCCACCCAACAACATAAGCCCTTGTCTGTACCATTGAAGAAAAATATTTCATCCCTTCTAGCCATATATATTGGTTCAAAAATCCAATACCCACCCCTGATGCATTTGAAGAAGGTAACATGGCCAATATATCACCCACCATCAAAATCAACATTAAGTTTAATATTCTTCTATCTAATTTTTAATATTTGAAAGAAAACAAAAACAAATTTATTCCATTACATAGTTTTCTGAATAACAAGTATGTATATTATTTCCTCAATTTTTTCTTTAACCTTTATTCATTAGTTTAAGATATTTTACTAATTACAACTTTAAAAAATCTAAAATCTAAAAAAAACAATGTTCATATGTACATAATTTGTTAGTTTAAATTTTAATTACAAAACAAAACATCGTTTGTTGTTTCTTATTTAATTTAATTTTTGTTAACAACTTTTTTTAAAAGAAAATCAAAACAAAACATCACTTCACCATAATGTTGCCTTAAAATAATTTTGTAGACACTAACTAACTTTTAGTTTACTTTACTTCTTTTATTTTTTTTTAACTATCTCACTTTAGCATTAGTATTCTTACACACTAACTCTTCACTAATTTTATGTTAGTTAACCTTTCTTACAAAAGAAAATACAAAATAGTATAGTTGTAAAAACACACACAAAAAAATGAAATATTTGCAAAATATTTAAAGTGATTAATGCTTAGATTTATATTTTGTTAGGTTCTAATGTTTAATTTTAGGTTGTAAAATAGGGTGGCATTCACGCCTCTTGTTGGTTTAGCCAACCAAGAAGTTGAGATGTTGGTGTTAAGAACTCCCTAATTCTTCAGTATCAACATATTGTTTATCCAAATAAATATGTCCTTTATAATAATGCTCATCATTTTTCCAAGTGTAGTCTTCATATGCATGGGTTTCCATTTGAAGTTGTTGTATCACGCTAGCAATCTTATGATATATTAACCATTCTTTGTGGATGTAATTCAACTAGACTACTACTATGATTGAAAGTGGCAAGAGGGACCCTTTCTCTTCATACTTCAAAGCTCGAGAGCATCAACTACCACATTCTCCTTTCCCTTCTTATAAATTATCTCATAGCCATATCCCAACATATTTTTGACCCATTTTTGTTTCTTAGAAGAAGAAATCATTTTCTTAAGGAATTGTTTTAGGTTCTGATGATCAATTTTAATATATAAACATTACCCAAGTAGGTTTGGATGCTAGATATCCACAACATTTAATATATTCATCATCTCATTTGAACATAAGTGTATTTTCCGAAGCATCTCTCACATAAATGTTTTCTGGTAAAAGCCAATGGTTGTCCTTGTTGCATGATTGTTTCTCTAATGCCTCTACTCAAGGCTTCACATTCTGAGACAAAGGTCTTATTAAAGTCAAGAAGAGTGAGTACTAGGGTTTTACACATAACATTCTTCAAATCCTAGAAGTTTCTTTCTCTGATGTCTTTTCCATTGAAAGAATTTTTTAAAGCAAGGTTGTGAGGGGAGCTACAATATTACCATAGTTTCTTGCAAACTTTCGGTAATAGCAAGTGAGACCAAGAAAACCTTTTAAACATTTAATATTTTTGGGGTCAATTCAATCATGCATCTCTTCAATTTTCTTCAGATCCACATGCACACCATCATGACTAAGAATATGGCCCAAATATTCCACTTCAAAGACACCAAAGGAATATTTGGAACACTTGAGAAAGAGTTAATGATCAACAAGTCATTATAAGACCTTATATACATGGGTGACATGGGATGGCCAATTTTTACTGAAGATCAAAATGTCATAAAAAAGACAAAGACAAAATGACACAAAAAGGGTTGAAATATTTTATTCATTACACTATGAAAGGTGAAAGGTCCATTGTAAAGGCCAAAGGGCATCACCAAAAAATCATAGTGGAATTCATGAGTTTGAAAAGTAGTTTTAGGAATATCCACCTACTTCATGAGAACTTGGTGATAGCCTGAGGGGAGATCAAATTTCATGAAGAATTGAGTACCCTTGAGCTCATTGAAAAGGTCATCAATGACTAGAATGGGAAACTTATCCTTGAATGTCAGTTCACTTAGAGCTTGGAAATAGGGAAACATGTTCCAAGTGCCTTCTTTCTTCAGGACCATGATGATCGATGAAGAATAATTGCTCGTACTAGGGCGAATTACACTAGTGGCTAGCAACTATTGAATGATCTTTTCTATTTAATTCGTTTTTTGCAAATGGATGGTGATACATGCATACATGAGGTGGGATGCTACCTGGTATGAGTGGAATATAATGATCATGCTCACCTTGGGAGGGTGATATCCCTTGGGGAAGTTTAAAGACAAAGTGGTGTTTGGCCAACACTAATAGTGAAGTTAGAAAGAATGTGTTTAGAAGGTATCTCAAAGGTTTGAATGGTATGCAATTCATCCATGATGCAATTCATCCACACATATCCATCACACTTTCCACGAAAGAAAAGACTATTTTTTCTGGAACTTTTTTTGTCGCTATATCCATGAACCATGTATTCATGGAAACAATGACGAAATAATCCCTCCACATGTCATCATTCTCAAGATAGGTTTACCTTAAAAAGCGTGGCAATAGCGACGAAACATCGTCACAATAGGCACAAAAAACTGTGCCAAAGTAAAAAACTTACCAACAGGTTACGACATAGATGCCATACGTGCGACGAAAAAGTGTGGAAACTTACAATGAAAAAGTGTGGCAATAGCACTGAAAAATCTTGGCAGAGAAAAAAATCACGAAGATCTTATGACACAGATGTTATATGTGCGACGAAAAACCATGGAAAAGTGCGACAAACTTTCGTGGCAATCATGACGAAAATCCTTGTAAGAGTAAAACCTAATCATTAGCTTGCAACGAACTTTCGTTGATATTGCCACACCTCTTGTAGGTTTAAAAAAAAAAATCTACAATATGAGAAGTTGGATGTTGGGATTCGTGAGATCTTCTAAAACAATGGATTCAACCATGGGAGTGGGTGGGGGACATAATTAGAATTAGGGCAATAGGGCTCTATGGAATTAAGTGGATCATCTCCCACCATGATTTTATAGGGGAATATTGAAAGGAATTACTTATATTGTAACAACCCTAGTTGAATATATGCTTAGGGATTATTAAGTAAAAATTAATTAGGTAATTAATTGTCCTAACATGGTTTTAATCAAACAAAGATTGGCATAATAATATTAATTAAATATTTATTAATTAATTAATAGTTATAATTTTGATTAATTAATTAATTACCTATCACATTCAATGAAATGGGTAATAAATTTAAGAGGGTTAATAATTTTAATTTGTTTAATTAAATGATTTACGTATACGGAGGGGATAAGAAACATTAAATATAAGGATAAGAAACATTAAATAATAGGATAAGACATTAACCAAGAGGATAAGATAATGAATGTAGGGATAAGGAAATTAATGAGGAGGAAAGGGGTCGGTGAAGGAGGGATATGACGGGAGGAGTCTTACCGGAAGGGGGGATTATTTTTGGAGAAGGGGAAGAATTATTGGAAGGGGAAAAGACTGTATGTTGGAGGTGATTATTTTTTCTGGTGTGGGGAGTTTGTTTTATGGGTTTTTGGTGAACCAGAGGCAGGGGGCACCAGTTTGCTGGGGGTTTTGGGCACGAGGGCCAGGATATCCTAACGGTATCCTGGAGCTAGGAAGCCAGACAGGCTGCTCCTAGCTGGCAAGAAGGAAACACGGTTTGGGCAGCATTGGTCAACACATCAGGCAACAGCAAAAAAGCAGGCTAGACAACCAGGTCAGCGGAGAAATTAGCATCAGGAAGAGGTAATTAAATTTTATTATGTTAAGTTATTTTCATGTTGTAAATAGATTTGAATTCCAGCAAAAATTTTATGCTTGTAGGATGTGAATGAATGATTTACATATAGAGAAAGGAAATAAATGTTAAATTGTATGAAATTTTGTATTTTACGGTCACTACATATGGTATCAGAGCTATTTGTTTGAAATCTGAGCCTGAAGGGCCAAGCTCGAGCTCCAACTCCACCTCCTGCAAGCAAAACCCACTAATATCTATTATATGCAGATCAATAATGCTTCCTCCTCCCAATAATTAAAGAAAAAGGCATATAAATAGGCATAGATGACATTATAGGCATATAATTGGGCATATGTAAAAAAACATTTATTTAAAATGTAAAAAACAAATATATGCATATAAATGGAGTAAAAAATGGAGTAATCTCTATCTGCATCAGTATGCATGAGCCAAATGATACAACAAAAACTGCAAGAGGTGATAACCACAGCAGAAAAATGTTACAGCAGCAGTCTACATAATCCTCATTATCCAAATGCATTCTTTAGCATGAGCAGCATCAACTTCCTATGAAACCATTCATACCAGGCTTGCAACTTAATAATCTTCATGTTTCTTATTGCTTCATTAGTGACCTTCATATGGTTATCTTTGGAAGATAGTACCTGTGTCATATATTTTTGTTGTTTTCAGGCTAGGAATAAACAAATAACCATCGCAATTACCATAGTAGCCAAGCCAGCCAGTGCAGCAACTTGAATCACACCAAAGACAATAAGCAGTGCAAGGGATATTTTAATATTACCACTATTTGTTTGCATGGTAACTCTATTCAGCCTACTGCGCCCAAATCCATACGTAAAAAAAAAAAAATCATTGGGGCCCACATGTCGAATCTTTAAGTTAAGCACTGGGATCCAAATTCCACAGTTGGCAAACACCTACCACAATACAATGTAGAAGAGGAATTTTCCCATGCGCCAAACCAAGTCACATGGAAGAGGAGTCCACGACACCTTTGTGCTCCCGCACTCATCAACAGATATATATAAAATTAGAAATAGAAACAGAAATAGTAAAAAAAAAAAATTGCAACAAAAAAAAAATATAAAGAAAGAAAAAAAAATGTCGGGTCTTTATTATTCGAACCCAATCTCCAAGTCATATCGTGATCACGTGTAAATTCCTATCATATTCAATAGGTACCAAGATATCACATATCACATGTAAGGGAGGAGCTCATTTCAATCACCACAGGAAAATCTTATGGGTGCATAGTTTTTCACAACGCGTCGAACCAAATATTTAACCTTCAACCAAGAGCTGAGCATACACCATAAAACATCGAGAATTCATATGCAAGGCGCCAAGGAGAGAGCCCACAAGGGGCAAGAGACCATTTCAATTAACCCACGGGCCAAGCTCCAAACAAGCATCTTCCAGAGTCCTGTCAGAGGTACTCCACGATAGGCCTCCAACGAAACAACGATATTCCGGGGTGTCTGACATGGCTCAAAAACCTTCAAAAAACTCCTAATATTATCCTTCATAGTCAGATTCGATCTCGAAACCCCGCTTTTAGTGAAGAAACTTGCACTGCAAATGCTTGCCCGACATGCTTCTGTCGTTGCTCCGCAATGAGAACCTCGGATCACTTCTAACCCTATGCCTTTCTCAAATGAAATGAAATTTACACAGTTAAGCCATTGACTATTAAACCAACCCCAAAACAAAACAAAAAAACGGGCTCAAGGCTGCCAAAAACAGCAAAACAGTGGCTAAAGTCTGCATTTTTAAACAGAAACCAGCGAACCAATCCCGGAAAAGAGATTCCTTTTGCAGGAAATTAATGGCGACCCTACTGCACCAAAACCCTCGCTTCGGCATTTCACAGACACAGCAACAATACAACACAAGAAAATACCAAAGAAACCAAGTGTCGAGCAATACATCCACAAGAACATCAAGGGAGATCGGCCCCATCGATTGTGCACTACATGTTTTTATTAAGATGGAGCCTAGCGGCCCTGCACCAGACCACAAAGAAGCCACAACCATCACAAAAACCAACACATAAGTCACCAAAGAGAATCACAGAGCGCCCAAGAGCGTAGTCACCAGGCCACGCGACCTGCAAATAAAGCTCCAAGCCACGGGAGGAGGCACAGGACCAAGAAAACAAAAAAAAAGGGGGAGTCACAGGCTAATACAGGACATGTTACCCTAAAACCTTTTACAAACAAAAAAAAAAAAAACTCACAAGCCACGATCAGACCAACACCAGCGCCAGGAGCAGAGGGACAGAACAGAATGGCCAGGCGAAAGAGGAAAGAGGTGGAAGAGAAGGATGTGTTTAGGGTTTGGAGAGCTAGGTGTAGGATTTTGGAGGGATAAGAGGGCACGTGGGCCTCATGCAAGGCTCACGATCGTTTGAATTTAAATTTTTTTTATTGGTATTAAATTTAAGTGATTTTTTTGTTTGTTTTTGTTTTAAATTTTTTTTTATTTTTATTCTATTTTTATTATTTTATTTTTATTTTTTTTATTTCTTTTTATTATTATATAAAATCAGGTTAAAAGGATAAACATATTTAATATATAATTATTATATTATATATATTATGTTTTAAAAATTAGGATAAAAAAATAAAGGTTTAAAATATATGCTATTAAGATTAAGGTTTAAACATTAGTTTTAAAGATTTAAAACTAATATAATTAAATAATAAAAAATATATATAATATTAATAAATAAAGTTATAAAAAAATAAATTAAATTAAAATGTTAGAGAGTCCATGGGTTTTGAACCCAAGACCCCCCACCAAGCAAAGCACCTTAAGAAGAACACTAACGCCAACGTGCCCTCATGAGTCTTTACAAATAAATTCTTATACTTAATTAGATTAACGGTAACAAAGTGTATTCTGAAGTATAAACTCCAATTATCCAAGCGTCAGGCTCACGAGACCTTACACACAATTCATCGAGCCAATCGTCGAGCCCTTTCATTCCATTCCACCAGTCAAAGTCAAACACTAAGCTTCAATGCATCGCCTCAGATTCACTACATCATATGACCACAAGTCAGGAAGCAACACATAACCACAGCGCACAAGCGCTAAGTCCCAATGCTGAAAGCCACTCTACAATCCTTAAAGACTCGCACCTGCAGCCATCGAGATGCGCAATTCAATGCGCATGTACAACGCGCCTAGAAAATCTCACGAGTCAAGCATCGAAGGATAATTAGTTGTAAACAAAAAGTTTAAAGGACTTAGACTAGGACAAGCGGGAAGGAGGTGGCATACACACTAGGAGAGTAAACTAGAGGAATTGGTGAGTATGGCGCAAGGCCAGTGTAGCTACAGGGCAAGGGAACCATTAGTTTTTTTTTTTTAGGCGAAGAAATCAAGCTTAGACGCTTAATCCTAATCCTAACCCATCCAATCCCCTAAAGAGAGTAATGTTTGTTTATAGACAAGTAAATAATAACTTATGCCTAACCTTGTTTCTAGTTTGAATAGCACCAATTTGAAACGTCCTTGAACTCACCCTAACAACTTTGGTTGATGCAGGTCAAATAATAAAAGATGGTCAGGAATCGAGGGACCGAAGTGGAACCCCCACCATCTTGAATGGGTAATCCATAAGCGTCAAGGTAATCCAGAAAGAGATTCATTATTTAGATCATATCATTTTCGGTGAAGGAATCTTTGTGGACCCAGAAAAGGTAAAGGCCATTATGGAGTGGCCAGTGCCGAAAAATGCCCATGAGGTGAGAAGCTTCATGGGGCTAGTAGGTTATTACCGGAGATTTGTGGAAGGATTCTCAAAAATAGCGAAACCCATCACCACTTTG
>ML781015.1:710252-741859 GCA_009831015.1 Picea engelmannii | reverse complement strand
TTAGATCCAAAGTATGAAGGATATAGTCTGGAAACAGACAGACTGTTAAGATATCGAGGAAGGATGTACATCCCTGAGAATGGGGATATTTGAAGCATCATATTGAAGGAAGCCCATAGAGCACTTTATTGTGCGCATCCGGGTGTGAAGAAGATGTATGCAGATATAAGGAAGCTCTTCTTCTAGGTAGGCATGAAGTGTGATGTAGTCCATTTCATCGCCAAGTGCTTAGAATGTCAACAAGTGAAAGCCGACCACCATCACCCAGCAGGCCTCCTACAACCACATGATGTTCCTATGTCCAAGTGGGAAGTCATCTCTATGGATTTTTTTGTGGGGTTGCCTCTCACATCTCATAGACACAATGCCATTCTTGTGATAGTGGATAAGTTAACCAAGAGTGCTCATTTTATTCCATTTAGAGACACTTACGATGTCACTGATGTGGCACATGTGTTTGTAAGTGAGGTTATCTGTTTGCATGGGCTACCTAAGAAGATCATTTCAGATAGGGACTCCAGATTCACTTCTAGGTTTTGGACAAGTTTGCAATCAGCGTTGGGGACTCAGTTGAACTTAAGCACAGCTTATCATCCTGAAACAGAGGGGAAAACTGAGAGAGTAAATCAAGTCATGGAAGACATGCTTAGGATGTATGTCATGGATAATCAAACCTAGTGGGAGAAGTACCTACCTTTGGTAGAGTTTGCCTACAATAACAATTTTCATAGCTCCATTGGAATGCCACCCTACGAAGCTTTGTATGGAAGGCCATGCAGAACGCCATTGAGTTGGGATAGACTAGAAGAATGAGTAACAGTTAGGCCAAAATTGATTCAATAGATGGATGAACAAGTGATTCAGATTAGGCAGAGACTAAAGGAAGCACAAGATAGGCAGAAAAGTTATGTGGATGCACACAGGACCGACCGAAGTTATGAAGTGGGAGAAAATGTTTTCATTCATATCTAGCCGAATAAGAGTACCGTATGGTTCGGGAAGGGGACAAAGTTGTCACCTTGATTTATAGGACCATTTAGAATCCAAGAGAAAATTGGACACGTTGCCTATCGTCTCGTACTGCCACCCCACTTGCATAAAACTCACAATGTTTTTCATGTATCTGTTTTACGTCATTATGTTGTTGATGAATCACATAAACTAAATTTGAAGGAATTGCAGGTATCGGACGTGGGAACCCTCACGGTAGAACCACTACGCATATTGGACCGTAGAGTCCGACAGCTTAGGAACCGTCTGGTAGACCAAGTTAAGGTCCAGTGGGACAAGTATAGTCTAGGATCTGCTACTTGGGAAGACGTCGAGACACTACGATGAGACTATCCCTCACTTTTTTGACCACCTCGAGAATATGTTTCTCGAAGGTTGGGTGTATGTAACACCACCTTTTGACTTAGACAGACAGGATTACCTGAGGCCTATATACTTTATTTTCTTGTCACAATGAAACTATTAAGTGATACACTTAAACTTTAAAATGTATGAACTTTTATGAATGTTTAAATGTTATTGATGATGATGTATATAATGTGATCTACTAGGTGAATGTAAATTTTACGAATGTTTAAATGTTATTGATGATGATGTATATGATGCGACATATTGTGAGAATGAATTTTTTTATGAATGTTTAAATACTATTAGAATAATGTTGGATATGATGCAATCTATTTTGGTAAATGATAATCTTATGAATGGGTGTCAAAATTGAATAATGGAATACTATGAGATCTATTTCTAACTAGAAAACTTTGATGTTAAGTTGTCGGTACAGGGATACCAAATTGAAATGATGATAGGATGCAATTACATGATGACAATGCATAGAAATATATGAGTTTGTGTTACAGACTAATCTGCAGGTTATGGGCTATGAAATAGCTAAGGGATAATGATGATGAAAGTGGATATCATGACCACTAGCCGAGAAAAATTATGGTATGAATATTGTATGTGAAATTATATTGGTTTGGATGCATTGCTATGATATGTGGACCAGTGCAGGATTTCAGGTGATGATACTGCCCAAAACCGAATAAACGATGACAAGACACCCAGCAACACGGTGCCACTGTATATTCCATTGTAGGGTGTGGACCCTAGTTATGATTAGGAGGGGTGGAGGCATTTCCCACCGTGTATCCTTCGAAACCTGAAGTCATAGGAGGACGGTGTTAGCTCACGCTCCCCAAGACATGTGATGATGACTGTCAGTTGCCTTCTGGGGAAGCTTGGTCGAGATAGAGACACTTCTGCTTACAGGTTCTATTTGGAGTTAGGTCAATATAGTTGACGCTCCAAGATAGTCTAGCAGAGGAAGGATAGGAATGGATATGGAAGTAAGTTAGGGAGGAAGGATGAGTAGATATAGTTGGGAAAGTATGGAGATTTGTCTGATGGTGAAATTTAATGTTTTCCCTTCTAAAAAGAAAATGTGTATATATGAATATTCATAATTACGTAACTAAATCACAGTTGTCTAAATAAAATTGTTGAACCGAATAATTGTAATTAAAGGATTTCTCAAACAATTGATTGGTTTGTTGACTTTTGTAAAAGACTAGTCTTGTTGGTTGGATTGGATGCATACATAAATTACTAAAGGATGATAGTTTTTTATTATTAGTACATGCACGGGACTTGTATGTACTAGCTACACATGCATTTCTTGTACATATACACTAGTATGTATGAGTTTTCTTGACTTACTTACTGATAATGTCGGTTAATTGTTATGAATGTGTGAACCATGTTTCTTTTCCTTTGTACCATGAGATACCTTAACTTCGGGACGAAGTTTCCTGAAGGGTGGGTGTATGTAACAACCCTAGTTGAATATATGCTTAGGGATTATTAAGTAAAAATTAATTAGGTAATTAATTGTCCTAACATGGCTTTAATTAAACAAAGATTGGCATAATAATATTAATTAAATATTTATTAATTAATTAATAGTTATAATTTTAATTAATTAATTAATTAATTACCTATCACATTCAATGACATTGGTAATAAATTTAAGAGGGTTAATAATTTTAATTTGTTTAATTAAATGATTTACGTATACGGAGGGGATAAGAAACATTAAATATAAGGACAAGAAACATTAAATAATAGGATAAGACATTAACTAAGAGGATAAGATAATGAATGTAGGGATAAGGAAATTAATGAGGAGGAAAGGGGTCGGTGAAGGAGGGATATGACTGGAGGAGTCTTACGGGAAGGGGGGATTATTTTTGGAGAAGGGGAAGAATTATTGGAAGGGGAAAAGACTGTATGTTGGAGGTGATTATTTTTTTGGTGTGGGGAGTTTGTTTTATGGGTTTTTGGTGAACCAGAGGCAGGGGGCACCAGTTTGTTGGGGGTTTTGGGCACGGGGGCCAGGATATCCTTATGGTATCCTGGAGCTAGGAAGTCGGATAAGCTGCTCCTAGCTGGCAGGGAGGAAACACGGTTTGGGCAGCGTTGGTTAGCGCATCAGGCAGCAAAAAAGAAGCAGACTAGACAACCAGGTCAGCGGAGAAATTAGCATCAGGAAGAGGTAATTAAATTTTATTATGTTAAGTTATTTTCATGTTGTAAATAGATTTGAATTCCAGTTGAATTTTTATGCTTGTAGGATGTGAATGAATGATTTACGTATAGAGAAAGGAAATATATGTTAAATTGTATGAAATTTTGTATTTTACGGCCACTACATATATCCTCACCATCCTAGATGTGGGTACTACCAAAAGACAATACATAATACACATGATTGTGTAAAATAGATTAATAACTGGGAGGAAAAATACATGAGATAGAGTAGTGATAATATGGTGAATTGTGAGCTTTATATCCATGGTGAAAATATAGAAGGTTGTGCCTACATTGGGATCAATATCATCACCTAGTTTGGAGCCAATTCTAGCACAAACATGAGAGATGCAAATCAAGGACCCATATATCAAGCTTTATAGTGAGTACCAAGGTTTGATGTACTATGAAAGAAAGGTTACTTTAAATATGTAATTAAGGTGATGCAGGAAGCTATTAAAGCTAGAAACATAGTTACTATGAATGAAAGAAATAGAAAACCTTCCATAATTTGGCCACTAAGCCAATGCATGATTCTACTAGTATATATAGTGGAAGATGAAGTCAAAGAATTTTTGAAAAGTTTTCTATACATAATAGACAATGATAAATCCACAACAAATTTACGGGAGGTCCTTGGGCCAATTTTAGAGTCACCAATAGAGGCACAATATAGGCCCTTAAACCATGTCCAGTGAACAAGGTATGGAAAATAATTTATCTTAAATGCATTGATTCAATGATATGAAGTGTGAGAAGTTATGCTCAACTTCGGTTTGGATGCTAATATCCTACTGAAGTAATCATGGGAACTCATGGGATGACCAAATTGGGTCCACTTGTCGATCTAGTGGTAGTTGGTGAACTAATCACACATTTTCCCCATTGTCAAATTGGCGAGATGGAATTTTATCTCGATTGTGTGAATATTTATTCTTACTTTGAGTTCATTGACATAGTAGATGACAAATATCCATACCTAGTATTGTAATGGATTGATTGGGAATTTGATAATGATGTCATTTGATAATAAGGGTTATTGGATGGTATATCCATTAGATCTAATGTAGGGAAATACATATGTTAAATAGATAGAATAAGTATTGGATGAAGGCGTTTTTCAATAATATCACCATAGGATAGTGGGAAGACTACATTAATCCAACTAATAGTGGAAATTTGAGTTGGAGAATAGTATTTTCCTATGTCATTTATTCCAAAGTGTCCATTACTTTTGGGCCGCCTAGGGAGTATGAGAATTAATTGACACAAATATGCACACTACCAAATTCCATTAAGTGGATTCATGTAGAGATTAAAGATCCACTAGTGTTTAATGGCACAACTAATGCCACAAAGTTTACAGAAAACATAACTTAACACATAATGTTTGAATAGAGGGTATAAACATTGGATATCACTTTGGTATATATCCTTGAATGACTGTGGGAATTTCATTATAAACTTTGGACTCATGAGAAGATATAGTAGGACTAGGAACCTACTAGAAATAAGGTTTGTGTTGACCCATGTTCCCATCCATCGATCTTGATAAGGAAAAGAAATTGATATGATCTGAAAGACTTTGAAAGTCCAAGTCATAGGGACTATGAGGGGATATATATATATATATATATATAAGAGTAGTGTAACTTAGTGGAATGTATAGGGCTATATGGGCTCAGACCATAGATCTTCTCGGTAGAACAGATCAAAGTTCTTATTATCAAAATAATTTGAATTATTCCAAGAACCCAACATGCATTTTATCACATTGGGCTCTTTCATTAAAGGATATTGTTTGCTAATGAACTAGTTAATTCATTTCATCTCCTAGGCACATGAATATAAGTAATAAATGAAAAATGACACTCAAGGAGTCTCACCTGCAAAAGTATTCGTCGAAGAGTAGGATCATGAACATAAATAAATCTTTTCCAAATAGTCCCTACAATTCAATGGTACTTCTTATATAGTGGAGCATGTGGATCATTGTGAAACTCACTAGTATAAACAGGGAATTTCTATTTAGTAGTGGGTGCATAAATGTGTGCCCACCTTAGAGTCATTGTTGAATAATTGGTACCTATAGAATAAAAATGCAATGATAGATGACCTACTGACCATAACTACAATTTAAGTTCTATGACACTTTTGAACTTTGTGAGGAAGATAAGTTGATTAGTGGGGATATAAAACACATTCAATGCTTCCCACTAATGGGACTACCATAATGTTTGACCATAGATTCTATAGAGGATGATGTCACAAAAGAATTTCATTCTCTGTGGTTTTAATAAATAGAGGTGCACCATGTAGTCACATAAGCCAAGAATACCAACTATCTAGTTCACTATCATGGGATATTGAAGACAAATAGTCAATTTCAGTATGGATGATGTGTATAAGTTGGCTATTATTGATGACTATTTGTATGAAAACATCATTGTAGACATTGTTTATTTTATTTGAGAGTACACTCACCTATTCCCATGTAGCATATTTGAGATGCAAAGAGTGAGAGGAGAACATTAGGAGATGAATATAGAATTGAAGCCTGACACTTGATCTACCAAGAAGTGACTATATAGGATGCATTCACATTATAAGGAATATGCGAAACAATAGATATGTGATATGCTAACTATTGGTTAGATATTTTCAGTGGAACAATAAGATTTCATTAGTCTAATAGTCATCTAGGGTGTGAAAAAGGTGGAATAAATTTTTCTGTGGAATTTTTTAGATTGAGTCAAGCCTACATACATGATCCATTTCATACAGGTTTTAGTCACGAGATTACCAATAAAGTGGCAAGGAATGAACCTTACACCTTCATAGTAGGATTATTTGGCTATCATAAAATCTGTATCGTCAAGGAGGATAAGATGAACACCATTTTTTCTATGGAATGGTGATTGTATGCATACAATATCATGCCCTTTGGCCCAAGTAATGCACCAATTATGTTCTCTAGAATCATGTTTTTTATGTTCAATGAGTATATCCATAATTTCCTTGAGCTATATTTCCCATTATTGGCAATGTATATCTAGCTAAAGGGTCACATGACTAAACTAATGTTGGTGATGGAAAGACGTTAACTGATCGAGTTGTACCTAAATATTAAGAAATTCATTTTCTACACCCCATTCAACATCCTCTTGGATAATATTATCTACAAGGAAGGATGTTTAGTCAAACTAATGAAATCCCCATTTGTATGTATTGTAGAATGTGAAAAGGGTTTTTCCAAGTTAAAACGGTGGATGGCTATGGCTCCAATTCTTGTTTTTCCTAATTGGTCAAAAAATTTCCATGTCCATGTGTATTCCACTACCATTGCATTGGGAACATGTTGGCATAGCTAGGGGAACACATGCACACCACCCAAGGTAATTTTCTAGAAAAATATTGTAATTACACAACCATGAAATGCAAAAGCCTGGTGATGGTGTATATGCTACAAAATTTCAAGTGTTATCTTCTGGTCTAGTCCTTCAAGTTGTTCATTGATAATTTAGTGGTCAAGTATTTGGTTATGCTACTATTTTGGGAGTTTTATTTTGAAGTGGTGGTTAAACTAGGTAAATAAAATGTGAGACTTAATCACCTCTCGAAAATCCACAATTGGAACAATGTTGGGATAGCTCATAAAGTGTTGAATGTATATATCTTTTGCATGGAAGTAGTTCTTGAATTCTTCACTAATATTTCCAACTTAAAATATAAATCTACATGCACTAGAAGAATATGGTGATAGTAAAGATTGATAGCTCATAATTAAGGATGAACATTATTAGTTAATCATATGGTACTTGCACACATTAGAAATGGATGGGATTCTTGACTACTACGTGTTGGATCATGAATGATAGGTGTTGCTATAGGAATCCCATGATGGACATAGAAACATACATTATAGTGAGAAGACACAACTATCACAACATACATTACAATGAGACATGTTGGATGCAAGTATCATTCAACTAGGATAGAGTGCACTATCCACTCCATTATTCATATTATTATCTTCATTCACTCCTATCAGTACATATTCTTCCTTTATCTTCTATCATTTGTTTACTTAGGGTTCATATGTGTGTGTGTGTGTGTGTGTGGTTAAGATTTTGTACTAAAAATCTGTTATAGTTGTATTGGTCAATGTAAGAATACAAAAAAGGGTTTTTCCATGGTTTATGATTCATACTTTGTTAAACAAATTGATGCTTGTCTACCAAAAATGAAATTCTATCCTTTCATGAGGATTGTGAACTTTTACTAGTATAAAGCCTACTTTAAAAAACACGTCAAAACCCTTACCTTATCATTTTCCTTTTGCCGGATCCATTAGCTCATACAACTTGATAAGATTTGTCCACGAGATGCATTTCCATCACCAAGACCTACATGAATCATAAAAGACAAATTCTTTATATGAGTAAATAATATATAAGCAAATAAACATGCATTTAGTTATGTAAAATACTCTAGAAAAAAATCAAGTGGTTGCATACCTTAATAAGATTCTCTTTGTTTCAAGAATATGTTATTCTCTAATGAACAGGGCCAACCACATGAAGGTGGAAACTCATATCGCCCCTCCCCCCCCGCCCCCCCCTCACATCGCTCTCAATTCCCCATACCCAACAAATTATTTTGTTTATATAAAAAACATATAGACATCCATGCATAACTAGGATAGTCATCAAAACATATGAACATATAAACATTGAAGCATATGAACATATAAACATCGATAAACATCCAAATACAAGTCATGAATTTATACATCTAATTTTTCTTTGATTTATGTTTTTTACATTCATAAAATTGACAATTGGGGTATCATAATCATCCAAGGACATTGTATTTGGTGTGCCTTGTCCTTCTATTGTTTGTGTTTCCATGCGCTCATGTACCATACTTCTGGTACGCCATTGAGAAGGGCGTCGAGGCATCTATGCAGGGTCGTGAACTGCAACAAGTAAAATGATCATATCGATATGTTGAAATATAATTGAAATAACTAATTCATTATTTTGATTAACATTACACTATTTCTCTTTACCTTTCTCTGTAGTTGTGACAGTTGGTGCGTTAATTTATTGTCCAATTGGTTCCTCTTGTAGTTCATCCTCCTGAGCTACATGCTCTTCAATTTTGAGAAGATAATATATAAGTATAAGTCAGGAAATAAATATCTACAATCACAGTAAATATTTCTAATTATGAAGCATACATACCGGAATGGATACTCTGCTCCCCACTATCATTGGACATGTGCACCCTTGTATGACGTGGTGTTTGTTGAATACTGTTAGATTCATTGTTGCTGTATCATTGTTGCTTGAAAACTAACATAAATACTTAGTTAAGGGTGATATAATAAAATATGAACAGACTTTACAAGCATGCTACTGCGGTTTCCTTATTCATTTTATTTATCTGCGTGGCTGGGAAGATTGGAGTCTGGCCCAAGATTTTCCTATATTCAATCACACTTTTAAAACCATGTTGGTAACCAATATTTAGGTCCTCCTTGGTGACAGCAGTG
The DNA here is from genome assembly GCA_009831015.1 of Picea engelmannii. Taxonomy (NCBI): domain Eukaryota; kingdom Viridiplantae; phylum Streptophyta; class Pinopsida; order Pinales; family Pinaceae; genus Picea; species Picea engelmannii. Next base: position 732,702 of record ML781015.1, on the reverse strand, counting down.
TCGAACATATTTAACTGCAATGCATAACACCATTAAAAATACTAATAACAAAAACATATATTTGTTCGCTACTGTTAAATAAATATTAACCACAGTTAATCATTTAAATCTTACAATTTGGGATTTTAGTTTTCCATAGCCACCTTGGCCTAGTTTATTCTACCTGTACTTTTACACTCTAGCCTTGGTGGCTTTGGAGGTGTCCGGTAGCCTACATATGGAATTTTTTTTTTAAAATAGATATCAGAATTGTTACTTAAAACAGGAAAGAAAAACATAAATGATCATATTTCACTAATAATATGACATGTTTTGTACCTTTCTTGACCAGCTTGTGGATGTCTTCCTTGTTTTTTAAATAAGTTCTCCTTAGCATCCTCTATCAGGGCCTTCCACTGTTTCTTCAGAACCATGGGAGGGTGCTCATGCTTGAGTTCTAATTGCAATTTCTCCTTATATTAGGCCCTGGTATATTTTAAATTCTCGTCGGCTAATTTTGTAACCACTTTCTTGTTGAAAGTGTTGTCGAACAAGTTTACCATGCAGTCTATTAAATCATCTTTATTTTTTCTATCTTGGTCATTCCACCATGTGTGAATGGTGGGGCCAAACAACTCCAATGCTTTGTCATTTAAGTTTCTATATAAAACATTGTTTCCTATAGAAACGTGTTATCCATTAATTTATAATAATCTCAACAAATGTCCATTTCAATTTCATGATAAAAATGAATCAATTAATTAACAATTACCTGCAATCTTCTGAATCTTGATCGGAACACATGCGTCATCCACCAGAAAGGTGGCATCTAGTGATCCAATGCTTTTGTTTCATTATGCTCCGTGCAGAATATTTTCCTCTCCATCTACAGTGCGTTCCTCTCTGGAGTCATGTGGAGTCCCAGGCTTCGAATCATCATGATCCGGCATGTCATGCCATTCAAAATCATTGCGCTCATCAATGGATTCGAGGGGAACCTCAGGAGGCTAAAAAAGACTCACTTGCACTTTTCTATGTCGACATTTTTGTTGCATTGGACCATCACTTCTACCTATAACAGTTGCAGGATCGGTAGGTTCCCGGCACACAAGGTTTAAAAACTCCTACTGTTATAGCAAGATTTGCCTCACCATTGCTATCTTGCATAGAGGGCCTTTTTCCATTTCCCTATGCAGACTTATCATCCCTTTTTGACAAATCTAGAACTAAAAATACACATTTTTCCACATATATGTGCCCTATCAGCTATACAACAAGTGTATACGCAGGTTGCTCCACTACAGCCTGTGTACATCGGGATTTGTGCCAGAAAATACAAAAATGGAGTTGGGTTTCCATGTCACGATAAGAGATCTATGATCCTTGGCCTTCCATATACCGTAAACATTATGAATCGTCCCTTCAGTTTCATTTTGAAGGCTATAAGAGAACGATTTCGAGCTATGGAAAAGAGGAGAAAGCATTCAACTTTGAGAGAAAATTTACTCTATAGAAATTAATTCATATTAAGTATGCATCCCTTTGTCCCTCAAGTCTGAACATAGTGTTCAAACCCCAAGATCTTCCCTTATTGTTTAGAGAATCTCATTGTCTCTCTCTTTTGAGCTTGCCTTTAGTAGAGGATTGAAGTGGTGGAGACCCAGCTGGAAGGAACTTGGTTTCTTGGTTTCGAACCGTGCCGACACCGAAGTCTATAATGTTGACACTTATGTTGACCAATTATTAATAGAAATGCTCCTTTAACGTCCTATTGGTATCATACAAATATATGATTATTATCCATTGGAAAATACACTCACATCCAGCCCCTCTTCACCAAATCATCACCGCCGGTCCCTTCACCAAGTGGGGGGTAGATTTCGTCAATTTCAATCCAACTTCGACTGGGGGGCATCAACACATTATCGTGGTTGTCGACTACTTTACTAAGTGGGCCAAGGCCATGCCTACCATAAAATCTGATGGGAAGACTGCAAACTTCTTCGTGTTCAACCAAATTATCGCCCAGTTCAGTATCCCGAGTGAGATTGTCACTGATCATGGAAGTCACTTTCAGAATGAAATTATAATAGAACTAGCATATAAGTTGGGGTTTAGACATGGTCATTCATCCCCTTATTACCCCCATGAAAATGGGCAAGTAGAGGTCGTCAACAAGTCTCTCAAGACCATTTTGAAAAAACCTGTCAGTTGGAGTAATTCCAATTGGCACATCATGCTATATCCCGCACTTTGCGAATACCAAAAATCGGTTAAGACTGCCACCGATTTTTCCCCTTTTCAGTTAGTGCACATTGTGGAGTCGATCCTTCCTGTTGAATGTGAAATCCATTCTCTCAAGTTGGAAGTCAAGCTCCTACCTGACACTTCAGATTTAGAGGGATGCCTTGTGCACCTAGAGAGTCTTGACGAGCAGCATCGAGACACCTTTACAGCTATCGAGGAAAACAAGAAACGTGTCAAAGTTTAGTACAACAAGTCTGTCTGTCCTCGGTTGTATGTTGAGGGTGACTTGGTTCTCTTATATGACAAAGACAAAGAACCGCTAGGGGCAGGCAATTTTAAACCCACGTGGCACGGTCCTTACATCGTATGACGTATCCTAGAAAAAGGAGCCTACGAATTAGAAGATTATGAAGGGAATAAGTTGGTTGAGCCCATAAATGGGCTCTACTTGAAAAGGTACTATGCTTGAGCCCTAGGCTTGGGTGGAACTCTTTGTATACTAATGTAAATTTAGTGTATATACGTCTCGTTTATCCTTTTCTTTTGTCTTTATATTTCTTATCGAGTTTTCCCTTTGTTGGAAGATGTAAATGGAGTCTTCGGTCTACCTAGGATTCGCATACGAATCCAGTCGTCATACACAAAACTTGGTTTCCTTCGCTTGGGTGGTTTACTCACCCAAGGGTCTGCAGGTGTCTTCAGGTGGCGCATGCCTAGGATCATCCATGAATAATGTGGCCGAATATAGCATCGTCATAGAACTTTTGTGTGATGCTATCTCGCATGGAATTCTCTCTTTAGAAGTTTTCCTAGATTCCTAGTTAGTAGTATGTCAGTTGAATGGTCATTACTGCATGCGTGATCCTACTTTACTCTGTCGATTCCTATGGGTACATCTTTTAGAATGAAAATCTGATTTTATTACATATGATCACATTCCTAGGAGTTCTAATCATGTATATGATGCCTATGCTAACTACGTTTTAGATTGGAATTTGTCACATTAATAAAGAAAATAAAACCATTAAATCAATGTACACATTGTAAGATATTAGTAAAGCCAAAGATCCTTTTTTTTATATATTTCAAAATATGGTGTTTATATTACAAAATTGGGGCTAAAACCCTTAGTACACATATACAATCGGTATACATATCCCATGACATCTACGCCTGTGGCACCGGATGTGTGTCATGGTAGAAAACCATGGTGTTTGCGAGACGCTGGAAGAGTCATACCCATGCTCTAGGTACACCAGCCACTTGTCGCTGCATGGCTTCAGGTAGATCCTCTACCTGAACCATAGAAATCCTTTGTGTCAAATGAGACAAGTTGCCCTGGACGTTTTGTAAGACTCTCTTCGCTTCTTCTCCCACCACCTCATCTCCCCGGTTCCTCCGTTTATGTCGTAGGAATACCTCTGGCCATTGAGGACCCACATATGTGATTACACAAGTGTCTAGTTAATACTCAAACACCATCTCAAAAATATGTTTGTTCCTTAAATACAAAAACACCAAAAAATGAAATATTCAAAAATATTTTGTTACCTATATCACCATAGGTGGCCCCTGGTGAAAGTGGCATATCAGGACCTCCTCCGAAATCAATCCCCGCATAGGGATAGTCATCTAGCCCAATGATCTACTACCACCACCAGAAGAAAAATTCAACATTATAGGGTGTGGTCACCCTACCTCCCCCCTATCGTCTCGTGACCTTGATCCACCGTACCATGGTCGAATCGTGTGGTCCTCTAGGAAGAACCTCCACTCTAGGTCCCAGACCTAGAACCCGCTCGAAAAAGAAGCTACAAAGAATAGAGGCAAACCCAAAGTTTCGCTTACTCCCTTGTTTGTACTTTGTCAACTTACCTTTCATATTGGTCAACAATGAGGTACACCAGTCATAGACAGTAGGTCTATCACACTCTACAGGGTAAAACATCAGTGGCCTCAATGCTTGATGAAATGAGGCCAAACCTATGATCCTGGTAAGCACAAGCACTATGATCTTCAAACTGAGATTACTTATTGCCCAGATGGGGACTTGAATTCCCACCTTTGGAGTCCCTGCTATACAGTGGGCATCGATATACTCTTTGATCTTCATCCCACTCCTTGCTCAGGGTGACTTGAGGTTCACAACCTCCCCTCGGTGCGATAGACTAGTCAAGAAGTAGATGTCATCTACCTCGATCCTCAGTGGTTGTCCATTGAGGATAAAGCTTTCACTATCAGGGTCCCAGTAGCCCACCAACATCTCTAATAACCTCACTTGAGCCCTCATTCCTTTGAGAACCCAAAATTTGTACAAACCACATCTTTTTAGAGCTTCTTGAGCCACTGGATCTCATTCAACAGCTGCAATCACCTCCTCATGCTCTCTCTCTCTCCATTCTAGGACCATCCTATAAAAACAAATCAAATGTTTTTAGTTAAACACCCTTTTTTGGCCATTTGTGTACCTATACGCAAACTTCGTTGCACACAGACGCGTGTAGGGCTTCATACACGCACCTTGTGGTTCACACAGGGGCATATACCTCGTCGTACACGCGACCTTAACAAAGGAGACCCGCGTACACCGAAAATCCTAATTTACGCCCTCAAAAACTAAAAAATTGGAACCTAATTCAGAAAGTAATCCAATGAATTTGAAGAGGATGACATGAAGAGTTACATGATCCAGATGGTTCATGATTTCATTTCCTGATGCTCCCGCAATCGCCGTTTGAATCTTTGAGGTATTTTTGGTCCAAATTGCACTATTTGGGTAAAAATCAAAATGATACAGTAATTTATTATTTTATTACTATTTATAAGATATTTTTACCCACTTTATATAGTTTCATGCTATTTTTTAACCTAATGGACTAATTCAAATATGGTTCTGAGCTGGTTCGTTGTAGTTTTGACTTAGTTTTCTTGCAGATTTCAATGTCATGATTGGTCGTTCGTCACCTCAGGCAGGTATTTTCATAACCTAGCTTATAGGATAGGTATCCACTCCATCGTGCATTTTCCCATTATCCTTCAACTACCACCTTTTTTACACCTTAGGTATGAACCCATTTGTTGTGACACTAAACCTTCCATCTATTATAGGTAATGTTGCTAATAAATGGTAGAGACTTACCAAACACGGGTGCCCTAGTTAGATCCCCTTTGTCATTTGGTGGCCATGCCGAGTTTTTCCTTAGGACCGGAAGTCCATTATAACTTGATACATGACTTTATAATAATCCTTATTTCTCATTCATGCACATGCGAACTTATTCCCCGCAGACTCCCAAAAATGAGTCTTAATTAAGCTCTTTTTTGACCCATCTAAAAACTGAAAAGATTGCTAAGTGATTTGTCCCTTTCACACTCATTAAACTGGATTTGAAAGGTCATGAGTCTTAGTTAAGCTCTTTTCTGACTCATTATCAAAAATAGAAAAGATTGTTGAGTGAACTTGTCTTTTTCACACTCGTAAATTGGATTTGAAGAGACGTCTATTTGGCACAAGTTTACCCCTTTTTCACACCAAGTAGACTATAAGACATAAAAAAGGATATTTTTTTGCGTTAAGTTGTGATTGCATATCATGCCCTCGCGTGCAGTATTGATCCTTTAGTTGTTTATCGCTTTGCATTATAAATTGTTGCCTAACCAGTTTTTCATCCTTAACCAAGCAGAGCCTTGTTTATATCCTTCGCAATTTGACACCCTATACCCTAGAGGAAACATCACCCCGAGTGTCCATCTCCCACTTGCATTTCCTTGAATTAATCATAGGTATGTTCCACTGCTGGAACTAGTTTTTCTTACTTGTGACACTCATTTCCTCCTATGTATCATAGCATTCATTTGTTATGAAAAAACAAAAACAAAAAAGACAGGCGAGAAAGGAGTACTATATTATAATTGGCAACAGTCATGTCACCTTTGAACAGAGCACAAAATTATTGAGTCCTTATGTCATCATAATTTTGGGTTTTATCATGGCCTTAGGAAGATCATCTCGTTACAGAGTTTTCTCTACTGATTGGTTACTCTTCCAGTCCCTATAGAGAACGTTATTGATGCCTCCTGCATCTAATCATCACATCATTGGGTCTATGTTGTCTGAGTCCACCACATGTCTCATGCTCTTGTTCAAAGGAAGTCTCACAACCTGTGTCGACCACTCCCCAGAAATCTCGACTTTGCATGTCAGCCATACCCTCAGTTTGTCTCAGAATCACATGATACTATGGTCTTATCACTCACCCTGTCCCTACTTGCATCATCAGTAGGTCACCTTGAACCCAACAATTGACATTTCATCATTGGTCATTGACTGGGTGGTTTCCCTTATGTTCGACGATAAGACATCTATTCACACTTTGGGATTCATGCAGTGTCTTGGATTCCATTAGCCTTATTGATGGTTTTCTCGCCTCTGTCAGTAGTTTTCATCATCAACTACTATTCAAAGGGTCTTTTTCATCTACCGCTTGCATTTGATACAAGCGAAATACGCACAGTGTCGTTGGTTCATGAACATGTTCTTCGTCTGATATCCACCAAATCATGAATCTTATTTTTTGTTCCTCATGCTGATTGATGAGAGATGCCTTGATGTTATCCTCTCAGTGGGTCTCTTTCCATCGACTTCATCTCATCTATTCTGGATACGAGACCTAGAGTTTTATGGGTACCTTGAGACTTGCAGTCATTAGTGGCATGCTCTCTCACCATTGACAGATGGGAATACATCAATGTCTCCTGATCAATGGATTTCTCAAGTGTTCGAAACCGACTCTTTTATTCACACTTTTAGGAATGTAATCGGTGCCTTGATACCTAATTTCATTATTGGTAGGTTGTCTCACGTTTGTTAACGATATACCTCAACGACCGATAATCAAACAATGTCTCATTATGTTTGACTTCAACTCCTTTATTCACATGATGTAGACTTGCACCCTTGGCGGGTAGTGTAGAAGACTTGAAGACATCACTGTGTGGCCATAGCTTTCCTAAGTTGTTTCTTCCCTTTCATTGGATCATCACCTGTTCGACTTTAGTGATCATGGGATATCAAATTGTAATCCATGGTATACAGATATCTTCAGATTGATTTTGAGACTAGTTTCACTGGGCATTGTTCATGACTATGACAACTTTTGGCATATAACCACAATTGTATCTGCCTATTCATGGCCACAGACACTTACTTGGTATATTTTCCACATGGATATCCATTGTACTCTTGGCAGCCATGTATGCAAAGTCAGTACATAATGTAATGAGAAATCAAGTTTCGTCCAGCTGGTTCTCTACCACTCCACTACTGGGTTATTTATAATGTATTTCGGCCATTGCAGATACTCCTCTTATCTCACACATTAGGGGGCATCTATTATAGCAAGATTTTCCTCACCATTGCTATCTTGCAAAGAGGGCCTTTTTCCATTTCCCTATGCAGACTTATCATCCCTTTTTGACAAAACCAAAGCTAAAAATACACATTTTTCCACATCTACGCGCCCTATCAGCTATACAGCAAGCGTATACGCAGGCTGCTCCACTACAACCCACGTACATCGAGATTTGTGCTAGAAAATACAAAATTGGAGTTGGGTTTCCATGTCAAAACAAGAGATCTCTTATCCTTGGCCTTCTATATATTGGAATCATTCTGACTCGACCCTTCAGTTGCATTTTGAAGGCTACAAGAGCACAATTTCAAGCTATGGAAAAGAGGAGAAAGCATTCAACTTTGAGATCAAAGCTACTCTGGAGAAATTACTTCATATTGAGTACGCATCGCTTTGTCCCTCAATTCTGAACACAGTGTTCAGCTCCCATTCTCTTCCCTTATTGTTGAGAGAATCTCATTGTCTCTCTCTTTTGAGCTTGCCTTTGGTAGAAGATTAGTGGTTGTTACCCATGATTTTGGTCATCATGATGATGTATTGATGATGGTGTACTCAGGCTCTTCATAAGAACTTTCTCCTGAGAAAAGTTACTTTCATCTCTTCCCAGAAAACTCATTTTTTAAGAAGGTTCGCAGGCTGCTAGTATATTTGGGTGCGAGAATGCCTGATTGTCGCAGGCTGCTTTAAACCAGGGTGTGAACTTCTCGCACTGTGTTGAATAGACATGGTGCGAACTCTTCCTAAAGCATGGAAAAAGATGAATTCTCGATGTTTCTAGAAAGGAATCTTCTAGAAGGATGGGTTGGCATTTGAATGATTATCCTTGTACTCGATTCCCTGATATTTTGGGATCATTCTTATCCAAGTAACTAATTCATTCTCTCCTATATATTGAGGGAATTCTCATGGAAAAGGTTAAGCAAGATTCATTGGAGAATTGGTGAAAAGAATTGTGTGAAGGGCTTATCTTGAACAGCAGCTTGGAGACTCCAATAAGTCTATCAAGAGGATTTGATCTTCTTCATGCAAGGATTGAGCAAGTGTGTGTGTCAAAGCCAAGAGCCATCGAAGGGAAGTTTGTGACATCAAGGCTCGGGTTGTAATCTTTACTTTCAATTAATATCATACAGTGGCATGTCCCTTTCCCATAAAGCTATTTTCACTTTATTGTGTAATTCCTTGATCATACACATAAGTTGACTGTTGAATATATTGTGCTATCTTCACTTTGGTTGGTTTGTGTTGTCTTGGTCTTGACCTCACGAGAGCACTGGAGTGAAGCGGGAGCAACAAAGACCTTGGGAAGAGAAACTAAAGGTATGTTACTTGTTCCTTCCTACTAGTTAATTTAATGGTCAAAAATTAGGGAAAGAGTCATGTCCTGTCCTGTTTTGTTCTAGATACAGGTGAATCTAGGGAGATATGTTAGTGTCCGCACCTACCGATTGGTCTGATAACAAAATTGGCGACTCAATTGGGGATCATCCCATTTTTATTTGTGGCTTTTGGTATTTTTCTGTGGCCATTTGCTCTGGTTTTACTTTTCTCCTTTCCTATCAATCTCTGACTCTTCAGGATATCCTGATAGACCCTCTGGGTCTAGAGGCCTTTTCTAATTTTGCTTCATTTTCCAAAAATTTGACTAGTTTTAGAGGTTCTCGCACTGCACTTCACTGTAGCCTGCGAGAATCTATAGATTCCGCACTCTGCCTTTAGGTTCAGTGCAAGGTTCTCGCACTCTTCTCAAGGGCCACCTGCGAGAATGCCTAATTCTCACACTGTGTAGTATTGCCAGCCTGCGAACTCATTTTTTCAAAAATTTGGATGTGAGTTTTGGCATCTTCAACTGCCCAGATCAGTCTAGGTGCCTCATAAGAGTTTCTTGGACCATTGATTGATATCTTTCTTGTCTTCGTTTGCGTGCATGAATAGTCTTAGGATTTCAAGGCTCTTCTTGTCATTTTTGTCTTGACTTTCATTTCTTGACTTTTCTTGGCAAAACCATACTCTCTGATTTCGGAATCTGAGTGTGTTTGATTAGTTAAGAACCGGTGATCGGTTGAAAGTTGAGTTTTCTTGGTCTTTATCATTTGCTTATTGTTTGAAAGATCATTTTTCTTATGCAATTGAAAAGACTATATTGGTTTTCCTTTTATTTTTGTTTTCATTGAAAGAGTGGATTGGGTTTTTATCATTGCTTGTTCATTGGTTTTTGATTTTCTGTACTCTCATTGACATAGTGAGGGTCCTTTTTGAAAAGTGAACAAAGTTTTTCTTTCAAAAAATCATTTTCGTCTTCGAAAACATTGAAAATTGATTGTTGAAGTTATTGAAAAAGACACAATAGAGAATTGTTTTTGATGTGTGATTTGTTGCATTTGCATTTTAAAGGAAATTTTGCATTATAGTTCACGGTTGATCTGGAAAATTTTCTCTTTCCCTCCCATACATAGGATTCATTGAACGAAAAGTGATATATTTCATTCTCATCCATGCATTGTTGGGTCAGATTCATACAACATAAGATTCATCTACGTTTCCTTTGAGTAAACAATATCTCTTAATAACACTGCGCAATCATAAAATTTATCTAGTAACTCTTTTCTAGGGCTCTATTACACCAACATTTATCTAGGCTAGCGCTTTGGAGTAGGAAGAGAGATACGCTCTCCGAAAGAAAAAAACACACAATAGCATCTTGTGTTAGGGAGTGTCAAATTCCATTTGCAACATCCTATCCTGGGAAGCCCTTCTCACACAAGGGTCAAACACGAGGTCGCATTGATATTGGTAGAGTTACTCACCCTGCTTTGTTGATATCAGTGTAGAGATTTCACGTATTACGGGGATCACTCGGAGGTATACCCACAATGATGAGTGGAAGTCTTTTGAGTTGATTGTGGGCTAGATACCCTGCCCTTACGTGTGGATCGGACTGTCGACTGTCCCCCTAGGATTTATTTTTGTTGGTGGTGACCTTAGTGGCCTATCTTTCTAGGTTCTTACCCGAGGTGATTGTGAAGGGGAAAGTCTTCACGGTACCTGGAATTGACGTTGACCAAACTCACTCGGGCTCCTTGGAGGGTATACCCACAATTATGTGTGGGAGCTTGCACCAGGGTGTAAGTCCATTAAGCAGGTCGTCAGCGTAACTTTTCCACCCTAGCCCAGCCCCTTCTCATCTCGTTGTTGCGACATTGGATTTCATCACCAACTAGTGGCTTTGAAATTAGAAGGTCTTGTTTGCTTGGTGATTGCTTCCTCGATTTTTGTTTACTAGCGCGTGTTGTTTGTTTCTCGAAGTTGACCATAGGATTTTCTTCAAGAAGTTTGTCACTTGTTTATAATAGCTCCTCCACGTCGATCACGTAGAATGCAGGGTTTATCTCCAAAGAATCAGGAAGGTTCTCAACCCTTGCCTACCAGTACACCTGAGGGCTCTCCTCGGCAAAGTGAAGCCACAGTCGTCACCACACCACAAGTGGAATGAACTGACTCTCTAGAACATTTTCGAATTACTAATACTCGAGAGGACTTTCGACTTCACCCTGATTCCGGGCGACTATTTATGCGACTTAATTCTTCCGGAGAATTAGTTGTTACATCTTTTGGATCGCCAGTTGGACCCTTTCCAGGCATAGAAGGCCAAGATCTTTTTCGTTCTACAGGAATTTTCCGACGAGACCCTTTTGGTCCAGGTTCACCTATGATTTCTGAAATCAATCCACCTATGATTTCTGAAATCTCTAGTCCAGAGACAGTACCATTGACTACCTCTTATCACTTTACTGTCCTTGCTGAAATGGCCCATCTTACAGCTACTACGAGTGTTCTAACTAGGTTTACTGCAGTTAGTCTTTCTCCCATCAACACACCGCGAATGCCCAACGTCACTCCAACACTACCACCTGGATATCGTGCGTTGAATGCTTCCATTCCTACTACTGTGCAAACTCCATCCGCCTCTCCTAGTGGTCCTTCTTCTTCTGGGCACTTTCTTCCTGGTTTTGTCCCAACACTCCCTCAATTTCCTTTTGGAGGACCTTCTTCATCCTTTACTAGCAATCCTAATCCTAGTGGTGCTATTCCGTCCTTCACTCCAAATTACCAGTTTTCGGTTGGTGGACAATTTCACCAAGGTGGTATGACACACCCCCCTCTTAGTGGGAAAATTCCTTTTGGAACAAAACCCCCAATTGGAACACCACCTTCGCTGGGAGGACCAACCCCACCTTATGGGAAACACATTCCTCCATCCTTGGCCCAGTATTGGAATCAGTTGCTACAAAATCCTCCTCAAACAATTAGGGGGCAGCAGTTTCCAGCTACGTCTGTAACACCCCCTAGTATGGGCCAACCATATCCAGGTTCATTCAATCCCATTTGGGAGGAGAATGCTCAAACTCAATCCCCTATTACGGGGTATACTCCTATGAGCTATTATTCTCTCCAGCCACCACCGAATCTGCCTAGGTCTTCACATTATATGTAGACTGCTTATGGTTCTACTGGTTTTCCGACACAGCTTCATCCCCAAAGCCACCAGTACCCGCAAGTGAATCCACAGTTACCCTTTCTCGCCACTTTGGATTTACCGAATTTGTCAAGGATTTTAAATGACCCTATTCGTCACTCTCCCCAATGGCCTGTTATTCCAACCAAGCTTCCATCGAACATTCCTAAATTCAACGGCAAAGCAGGAGAGGATCCCAACAATCACATTATGACTTTTCACCTATGGTGCTCATCCAACTCGTTGATGGATGACTCTATTTGTTTACATCTTTTTCAACGAACCCTTACCGATTCTGCTGCGAAGTGGTATATCGAATTGCCACGAGGTTTTTTCTCTGACTTCAACACCTTAGCTATGGATTTCCTTACGCATTACCAGTTACCAATCCGTTATGATATGGGGACCGAGATTTTGAATTCCTTCAAATAGACTAAAGGCACTCATATATCTGATCACATCCATGAGTGGCGAAGGAGACGACGTATCATTAAACTTGAGCTCCTCGATCAGTTACTCGTAGAATGGTTTACAAAATCATTTGTGAACGAAATCGGTAAGGACATTGCCATGGGTGGTGTAGTCATGGAAGAGCAGGCTATAAGTCGTGCTCAATATATTGACCTCGTTTACTCACAAATGGGAACCCTTTATGATTTACTACCTAACTTACCTCATCCTAATACTTCCAGCACTTCAACTACTCCAGTTGCCTTGCATGCAGCTGACGGTGTGATTGGTACTGCCCAAGCCCAATCAAATTTCGCTTCAAGCACAAACCCTAAATATGCTTCTTCTAATGTTCAAAATGCTCTGTCTCCTACCACTTCAAATGGCAAGGCTTCTGAGGTAAACGGAGTTCAACCTACCCCAGCCGATAAAAATAAATCTAAAAAGGGAAGAGGCAAGAATAAGGAGAGAAAAAATAATTCTCAAGCAGAGCAAACCAAAACTACCCCTGTTGACGATCAAGATAAGCGAAAACCATGATACCCTTGCCTTATCTGTGGTGATGATCACTACACGAAGGATTGTCCACGACGTGCTGAGGTCACTAAGTTCCTTCAAGGAGCTCCAAAACCACCTACACCGGCTGTCTTATCCCAACCCTTCCCGTCTCAACAACAGGCATAGTTGGTCATCCATGACCAACCCTCATCTTCTACCACCTCCTATGTTTTGATGTGTACTGGTGATTCCAAGAAGAACAACGTTGCACTCACTACTCAAGCCAAAGATTATTCTCCCTCTAAGGAGAAGGTTGACGATTTACCCCCTTCATTGGTACAACCCTCTCCCGTGACTCCACCTACCAATGGTCCACTTCATCTCGAACGACCGAGCCTCGACACAGTTCTGCGACCCCCCCCAAAGGGCATTGTTCAGAAATCGGCTTTCAATCCTCATGCTCATGCGGCCCAGAACTACAACACTGTTGAAGATCTGGCCCAAGCACCTTCTGCGATGTTAGCCCTTGAAGTCCTTCAAACTTGTCCCGCACAACGGAAGGCAATGTTGAAATCTATTGGTGGAATTGACCCGATGGATACGAATTTAATAGTCTTTGACTTAGAAGATCACATTCCAAGGTTTCCCCCTCAACTCGCGTTCCAGATCCAAGTGGTTGTTTCTGACAAAAACATTTGTCGAACCGTTATTGACGAGGGTGCCTCGACGTGTGGCATGTCTCTTGCTTGTTGGAAAGCCATTGGCTCTCCTTCTTTGAATGAATCCCAGAACACTCTTAAATCCTTTAATGGATCTGTTTTTAAGCCCTACAGTGTCCTTCCTTCGTTTCCCATCATGTTAGAAGGCAAGACGGTCCCAGTCGAAGTAGAAGTCTTTGACGCTCCCCTTGATTATAATCTTCTACCTGGCCGCAGCTGGATCGATTCCATGTGCGTCGTTGTGTCGACCCTTTTCCATGTAGTACGTTTCCCTCATCAAGGAAAGGTTGTTACCGTCGACCAACTCGCCTTCTTTAATTTTGATACCCGTACTAGCAACGTATCGTTTATTTCTAAAACCCCACCAAGTTATGAGAATGTCGGTGTAGGCCTTCTAAAGGACTCCTCGTTAATGGGTACTTTCCCCATTCCACCGCCCGATGTTCCACGCTTGTCTGTTGCTTCCATCAACATGATCTCCACCTTGCCTCACGAACTTCCTACATCTCACGACCCTTGGATAGTCCCTGACCCTGGAGATCATCTTCGTTTCGGCAACAAAATGTCGTTAAGTCCAGTTGAATCCGCCTACCAGGACATTCAATCATAAACACCTTCTACCCCCTCTCTTGATGAGTTGTCTCTCGATCCTTTTCATGTTATTTTTCCCACTGACGAGAGGATCATGTCTGTCATGGAGGACACCCCTTGGGACGATGGGAATCATCGTTCCATCCTCTTTCTGGAGCAACATACTCTTGAGAACTACCAACGAATTTCGACTCCGTCGACCGTTGTTGTCATCTCCACTATTCCCAAGTCTGCACACGATGTGTTTGCCGAGGGAAACTTAAGCAATATTTTTCCCACTATTCCCATTGACATATCCTTCAAACCTGGAATTGTTGAAAATGTCCATATTGGAGCTTCGTGTTCCCCTAATGAAATAGTCACCTATACGTCCATGTTCAAAGATTTTCGTGACATCTTCGCCTGGAGCTACGAATAAATGTCGAGTATCGACGCTGAGATTGTGATACATGAGATAAATACATACCCTGACGCTAAACCCGTCCGACAACGCCTTCGTCCAGTTCACCCACGTAAAGCGACTGCTATAAAACTAGAAGTGGAGAAACTTCTGAAATCCAGCTTTATTTATCCAGTGGCTCTCACAAACTGGGTTTCCAATCTTGTCCCGATTGACAAGAAACAAGGTACAATTCGTGTATGCATTGATTATAGGGATATCAACAAAGCTTGTCCAAAAGACAACTTTCCTACCCCTTTCATCGATCAAATTGTCGATGACTGCACCGGAAGTGAAATCTTCTCTCTCATGGATGGTTTCTCCAGCTATAATCAAATCAACATTGTTCCCGAGGACCAACATAAGACTGTTTTTATTTGTCCTTGGGGTACTTTTGCCTATCGGAAACTTCCTTTCGGTCTCAAGAATGCTAGCGCCACTTTTCAATGCGCTATGTCTTATGCTTTTCATGATATCAAGCACATCGTTCAACCCTATTTGGATGATTTACCCGCTCATTCTATGCACAGAGTCGATCACCCAACCCAACTCCGAGCCATTTTCGTTCACTGTTGGTTCTATCGTATACGTTTAAATCCTCATAAGTGCGTTTTCTGTGTGGAATCCGACCGTCTTCTAGGTTTTATCATTTCGTGTCAAGGGATCCGGGTTGATCCTTTAAAGGTTGAGGCGATCCTTAATCTCCCTCCTCCTTCTACAATTTGCCAGTTACAAAGTTTGCAGTGGAAAGCAAACTTTCTTCGTCGTTTTATCCCAAATTATGTCGAGATAACTCGTGGATTTATGCGGCTATTAAAGAAGGATTCAGAGTTCGTCTGGGATACCATTGCCAACAATGCTTTTGAGGCTTTGAAGTTGTCCCTAACACGAGCTCTGCTTCTTTTTCCCCTCAATTACAGTCGCGATTATTTCCTTTATCTTGTTGCCTCGGAGTACACTATTGGCATGGTTCTTGTCCAAAAGGATGATGCTCACGACGAACATGTTATTTACTACTTGAGTCAAAGTCTCACGCCGACTGAAATCAAGTATCAACATGTCGAGAATCTAGCCTTGGCTGTCATCCAAGCCATCCAACGCTTCTGGCACTATATCCTCTCACGCAAGAATACGGTGATTTCTCATTGCAACCCTATGCAACATATTTTGACATGTCAATTGCTAGGGGGAAAATACTCCAAATGGATTGTGATACTCCAGGAGTTTGACTTAGAATTCAAATGCGCCAAGTCCAAGAAGTCCTTAGTTTTTGCTGAGTTGATATGCGATTTTCCCCGTTCTGCAACGGAAAATGTAGCAGTTGATTCATTACCCGATGAATCTCTTTTCCTTATTATCACTGATGATCTTTGGTATGGGGATATCATTATATATCTCCAAACCCAAACTTTTCGGCCAACTTTGTCTAGTACTGACCGACGTCACATACGCTATCAAGCTCGTCAATACATTATACTCGGAGATACTCTTTATCGTCGGGGGATTGAATCTGTTTTTTGACGTTGTCTAACGTTTGACGAAGCCGAGAAAGCTCTTAATGACTTCCATTCTGCAGCTTGTGGTGGTCATATGTCTGGGTATGCTACTACCCAGAAGATCTTACGTGTAGGGTATTTTTGGCCTTCTTTGTTTAACGACTGCATTATTGCCATTCAGAAATGTCATGCCTGCTAGACCTATAATCAAAAGATTCGGTCACATCCTACTCCTCTTCACCCTGTGGTCTCAGTTGGTCCCTTTGTGAAATGGGGCATCGATTTCCTGACATGTCACCCTCACTCGGTCGGGGGGCATGGTTACATTATTGTAGCCATCAATTACTTTACAAAATGGGCTGAGGTGATGCCGACATTTGACAACACTAGAAAGACCATAGCATTATTTATTTTTAATCACGTCATAGCTCATTTTGGTGTTCCCCAAGCTATCATCACCGATCACGGTAGCCACTTTAGGAATTTTATGATGTCTGAACTTACTGAAAAGTTGGGTCTTCACCATGATAACTCAACACCCTATCATCCACAAGCCAACGTACAAGTCGAAGTGATTAACAAAGTTCTCATAACTATGCTCCGACGAATGATAGGGATTCATAAAAAAAGTTGGCACACAATGTTGTTTTCGGCATTGTGGGCATACCAGAGATTCGTTAAATCCACTACTGGGTTTACACCTTTTCGGTTAGTCTATGGTGTGGAAGCCATTCTCCCTATTGAATGCGAGATACCATATTTAAAGCTAGTTGTTGAACTCCTACCCAACACTTCTGCTAAGGAAGAACGTCTATTGTATCTTATGCGATTGGACGAAACTCGGCGCGATGCCACTCTAGTTATAGAAGCTCAGCAAAAACGTGTCAAGGCCTAATACGACAAGCATGTCAAGCCTCGTGTTTTCTTCAAAGGTGATCTTGTTCTCCTCTATGAACAAGATCGAGATATGTTAGGAGCTGGGAAATTAGAACCCATGTGGCGAAGTCCTTATATCGTTCGACAAGTTTTGGAAAAAGGAGCTTATGAGTTGGTAGATTACAATGGTATCTCTTTGAGTGAACCCAGGAATGGGTTGTACTTGAATAAGTACTATGCATAAAATCATCTATGCACAAGTACTTGTATTTTTATTGTATCATGCTTTTTGTGTGTTACTATAGCTTGCTTTTGTCGTTATCTGGTCTCTGCCCTTATGTGACATTGTGTTTGATTTCCAGATGTTGGAGTCTTCGCTACCCTATATTGGCTTCACTGATGGCGCTAGCCATAGTACTCAGAACCTTGCTTCCGCTGCGTGGGCAATTTATGCCCCTACCAACGAACTTGTCTCCTTACAAGGTGTGTGCCTCGGTTGTGCGACCAACAACATTGCAGAGTATAGCACCGTTATTGAATTATTGGTTGACGCTATCTCGCTTGAAATTCGTCATTTGGTTGTGCGACTTGATTCGTAGCTTGTAGTACTATAGTTAAGTAATGTCTACACTATTCGAAGTCTGACTTTGTTACGGGTGTATTTGTGAATTCGCCTCTTGGAGCATTATTTTGATTACATTGAATATCAGCATATTCCTAGATGTCTAAATACATTAACAGATGCATTGGCTAATTATGTATTAGACAGACATTTGAATCATTTATAAATCAGTCACATCAATGTTCACACAACACATGATAAACCGGTAGAATTCGTCTGTATATATAACGATCAAAATAGTTTTTTACAAAAAGTGTGTCCGAAGACCAAAATGTCAAAATATGAAGCTCATAGCTTCTACAAAGTGATGTCATGGATGACATTCACGGTAACACACGACTGCCCGAGCAACCCTACGAAGCAGTCGAATCATGGATGCTAATACTCCTACAGTATGACGTTGATTACGTCTTGGAACCTCTTCTAGAGGCATGTCTGGAATATCTATGGTCAGGCCTTCTAGATTTTGTTCCACCACTTGATAATCCTTGGCATATTGTGGCGTTGTCGCTACCTCTCCTCACCGCTGAATGGGAGAAGTACCAGGAGGTCGGTAAGGTCCAACATATGTGTTATCAAAAATGAATTTTGTATTAGTCTTTGGACGAACATATAAAACAAAAACATTTGAATATGATAAAAATTCACAAAAACATTTAAAAAGAAAAATGTGTGTACTTCTTACCAAGGTCCCCCCACTGAGCATCCTCTGGCAGTACTAAATCCGGATCTCCTTAGAAATCCAACCTGGCATAAGCATAGTCATCAACCATCAACAACTGTGGTTGAAGCCAGTCAAAGAAAGTATCATCATACTTGATGATCGGTCCAGCCACGTGTCGGGCCATAAGTTGACACCATTTTAGCATCCTTGGATCCCTGGGAGCTGGTATATTCCACTCAACCTGCAGCCTCAGTAATGGGACCCTCTCAAGGAAAAAGGACACCAACAAAGATCCATACCCGAATTTCTTCAGGTTGCCTCGTCTACATTTGGTCATAACTTTTGCAAGCATGATGATTTTGATGGTCAAATACAGGGATACAAACATGTTTTTCTTTGTCCTTGCATGTTTTGATTGTTTTTTATGGTTTTTTGTATAAAACCTCAAGTGTGGTCTTTGTCCGTTCTTGCGCTCTAAAATACATGAGAACGCGATCGAGCATACTTTTATCACTTTTTCGGGCTCAACAAGGTTATACAAAAAAGGAACCCCCTTGGAGTCCTCTTTAAGCTCTTTTCAAACTCTTTAAACATGAAAAGATAGTCGAGTGACCTTGCTATTTTTACGCTCGATAAAGTATTTGAAGTAAGCGTTTGGTGAGCGATAATTTATCTCTTTTTCGGTCTCATCCAAATTATTTTACGAAAAAGGAACTGAGAGAGTTCTCTTTTAAGTGTTTTTCCAAACTCTATAATCATGAAAAACCTTTGAGTTTTCTATCTCTAGACTCGTTAAACAAACATTGACAGACCCATAATGGGACCGAACCACTCCTTCTTAGGGTTCGTTAAACATACTCCGAGGGACTCGTTCGAAGGATGAGCTTACATCAACAAGCATATGTTATCCTCCTCAAGCTTGCGTAAAAATAATGAGGTACTCACCAGAAATGGTGGGGGGAAATTTGGGAAAGGGATATGTTTTCATCTTCGTATTAATTGGTAGTAAGTGTCGATCTTGAACATGACACCCCCTATTCATCATTTGAATCTGGTTTGGGAAATCCATTTGTCTCTCATTCGATTTGCTACAAGGTCATTCCCTGTGTCATCTTTGAGTCAATGTTGTCAAATCATTGGTCATGTCATTCATATGTTCAAGAGAAGTCCATATGAAACCTATATTGAGTCGACCATCTGCAGTTGCCCATTCTCTCCGTGTCAGCCTTCCCTGTGTCCAGTTCGATTTACATCATACTCTGTTTCACCTTCAAAATATGTTACTCATTTTGTGTCATTGATGGGGGATACATCAAGGCCCTCCTGTGACGAGTTTTGTTTCGTCGACTTCAGCTCATTATCCGGAATCAAGACTTAGAAATTCGTTGGTACCTTGGAGCTTGCATGCCTCAATGGTAGGTTTCCTCACTTTCGACAGTGGGTTTACATCATTGACCCCTGAACAAAAGATTACGTCGAATGTTCGACTTCAACTCATTCATTCACATTCAATAGATTGTACTAGAGTACCTTGGGAGTCATTGAAATCAATGGTTATTTCCCTCGCACTTGTTAACAGTTTCCTCAATGACCGGTAATCAAGTGGTTTCTACCATGTTCGACTTCAACACATGTAATCACATGGTTAGATTCGTACTTTGGGTGACGAGATTGAAGACCCTGAATATCATCTCTTTTTTCCAGGTTGCAATGGAGTATATATATAATCTGTGACACATAGATCCACTGTGTATGTCTCGTGGCTATGTCATCTCAATTTGAATATTTTCGCATAGATCCACAGTGTATTCTTGGTGGCTATGCTATATTTTGAGGGCATGGATCCATAGTGTATGATTGGTGGCCATGACCTAGGTCTACAATTGTCATCAGTATATGATCTGAGTATGGGAATGCTTACCTCAGAATTGGTATATAAGATATTATGCAGATGCTTGGTTGTTCGCAGGTTTTCGATTAGGTGTGCTCCTGGTTTCTGACACACACATGCAGCATATAAAGTCTTTCGACTGTCACTGGTTCCAACCTCATACTTTGGGGGGCATTCTATTACCCATGATTTTGGTCATCATGATGATGTATTGATGATGGTGTACTCAGGCTCTTCATAAGAACTTTCTCCTAAGAAAATTTACTTTCATCTCTTCCCAGAAAACTCATTTTTGAAGAAGGTTCGCAGGCTACTAGAATATTTAGGTGCGAGAATGCCTGATTCTCGCAGGCTTCTTTAAACCAGGGTGCGAACTTCTCACACTATGTTGAATAGACAGGTTACGAACTCTTCCTAAAGCATGGAAAAAGATGAATTCTCGATGTTTCTAGAAGGGAATCTTCTAGAAGGATGGGTTGGCATTCGAATGATTATCCTTGTACTGGATTCCCTGATATTTTTGGATCATTCTTATCCAAGTAACTAATTCATTCTCTCCTATATATTGAGGGAATTCTCATGGAAAAGGTTAAGCAAGATTCATTGGAGAATTGGTGAAAAGAATTGTGTGAAGGACTTAGCTTGAACAGCAGCTTGGAGACTCCAGTAAGTCTATCAAGAGGATTTGATCTTCTTCATGCAAGGATTGAGTAAGTGTGTGTATCAGAGCCAAGAGCCATCGAAAGGAAGTTTACGACATCAAAGCTCAGGTTGTAATCTTTACTTTCAATTAATATGATACAGTGGCATGTCCATTTCCCATAAATCTATTTCCACTTTATTGTGTAATTCCTTGATCATACACATAAGTTGACTGTTGAATATATTATGCTATCTTCACTTTGGTTGGTTTGTGTTGTCTTGGTCTTGACCTCACGAGAGCACCGGAGTGAAGCAGGAGCAACAGAGACCTTAGGAAGCGAAACTAAAGGTATGTTACTTGTTCATTCCTACTAGTTAATTTAATGGTCAAAACTTAGGGAAAGAGTCATGTCCTGTCCTGTTTTGTTCTAGATCCAAGTGGATCTAGGGAGATCTGTTAGTGTCCGCACCTACCGATTAGTCCGATAACAGTGGTGGATACCTAGCTAGAAGGAACTTGGTTTCTTGGTTTCGAACCATGCCGACACGAAATTCTTTAATGTTGACACTTTTGTTGATCAATTATTAATAGAAATAGTCATTTCTCGTCCTATTGGTATCGTACAAATAAATGATTATTATCCATGGGCATTTTTGTAATGTTTATTAATGGATTATGCTATCTGATGTGCTAACCCCTTTACATTATCACTATATACTTGCTTTTCTTGTTTGTTGAGAACTTATTGCATGTATAAAGCTTTGGGTCAGAGTGCTCAATGGTGGAACATCATCAAATGTTGGATCGAGTTAAGCCTCTTTCTTATCTTGCACATTAGTTTATATAGCATACAATGGAATTGAGTTGATTTCTGCAGTCCTATCTGTTTTGGTTTACCCTTGGCCATAGATATTTTTTTCCTCGTAACACCTACAAATGGAAAACTTTACTTTAACAAATCATATAGAAAATATAAAACAAAAAAACGGATATGAAATTGTCATAGCTGATAAAAATATGTGAAGATGCCACTTACCCCAAAATTTGTTATTATATTTTGTATCTCTACAATTATTTCCTTGTCCTCCTGTGTCAGGGGTCTTTTTCTAAGAAAACACAGATATTCTATGCTAACCTTATTCAAGGACTTCGTTACAGTTGTCATTGGGTCAGTGGAATAAAATATTTCATCCTCATCAATATCCTTAGTGGGAGCCTTCCCACGTTGACCATGCCACAATACATTGATGAATAAAATTAATGAGATGAACTTTAACATTTGAGAAATTTAGTTATTGTAGTCATAATTTATTACTTTGTTAACATTTACATGTTGAGGTACAGCAGGTGCCTTTCCACGGTCACCCTAGACAGATGTAGCTGGTGATTTTCAGCCATGGTCACCCTGGAC
>ML781015.1:696507-710102 GCA_009831015.1 Picea engelmannii | reverse complement strand
GAAATTTCATAAATTTAGTTGTTGTAGTCATAAGTTGTTAATGTATTTAACATTTACCTGCTGAGGCATAGTGGGTGCCTTTCCATTTTCACCCTAGATAGATGTAGCCCATGATATCTCACGGTCATCCTGGATAGATGTTGACACAATAAATTAATCAACAAGAGTTATGAAAGTAATTGTAACATTAAAAAAATGAAATATTGTAGTAATATCAGAAAATAAATAATGAAAAATGAAATATATGTAGTAAAAAATTGAAATATTGGAGTGATAAATTATAACAATGATTGATCAAAGGTTGAGTTGAATGGTATGTAAGATATTTACCCCCATAGCCGTACCCCCTCCATCTATTCAATTTAAGTTGTAATCGATCAACAACTCTTCACCTGGAACTATTGTTTTTGTTGCACATACAAATATACGATTTCCTTCGCGTCCCTCAAATATGAAATTCGGTTTCTTAGTTGTTGCCACTAGTCGTGTACTATTTATAAAGCCAACAATGTTTCTAGTAGCTTTTGGCCTTCCATCAATATACATAGTTGCCCCTTTATTTTGATCGTTATCTACTAGTTGTATATAATTTGCGGCAACTCCGTATCTCCGCATACTTCACGTATATCAGACCAACATCAACCAATGATTCTATTTGTATAATGGTCCGACATACTCCATCAATTCAGTTACAGTGCCATAGCTGACCTTTATATCATCCATGGAAAATAACCCCAATCCATGTAAGGACGAAGGAGAAATGTGATACATCCTCCCACTGATGAAGAAATCTGTGTCCACTTCAAGTAGCTCCTTAGGTGCCCATCATTGCACTAGATGTCTATACCTCAAGGGAAACTCAATGCCACCTATTCTCTCAGCATCATAATTACATGACCCTCCATTGAAAATAAAAAATTGCATGTGTATACGAAATCTTTTCCTTACCTTTTCAAATCTAGTTGATCTAGAACCAGTAGATCTAGTACAACACGTCTCACTTTCAACCTCTCTTAGTATATCTTGATCATCACTCAAGGAAGATGGATTCGACAGATACATATTTGGTGGTACCTACACTCATTAAAACAAGAAGATAAGTTATCGTGTGAATATAATTTTGTGGTACTAGCACAGTTGCATATAGTTGCATAAGTTGCATTGTTGCATAAAGTTGCATATAGTTTCATATAGTTTCATAGTTGCATATTTTCTTGCATATAGTTGCATAACTTGCATATAGTTGCATAAGTTGCATATAGTTTCATATAGTTGCATAGTTGCATAAGTTTCATGTTGCATAAAGTTGCATAAGTTGCATTGTTTGTCATAAGTTCCTTGGTCATATGTTTGTCTATGGTAGATGCTTTGGCCAACACATTTAGGTCCCTCCCTTACCAGTTATGACCTCTCTTGGGCCTTGTGCACTAGTTGGAGTCTTTTTTAGTTGAGGAGCCTCCCTTGGGTCCCCAAGCTTCCCTAATCCATTAGGGCGCACTCTTCAATGCATAAAATAAAACCAATTGTTGTGTAGTTGCATAAAGTTGTGTAAGTTGCATAAAGTTGTGTAGTTGCATGTTGATTTATAAAGTTGGATAGTGATCTAGTGGTGTGTAGGAAGAGGCCTAGCACCTTCAAAATGATCATTCTCCTCCAACTATCCAATTTTAAAGTTGCATAAATTGCATAAAGTTGCGTAAGTTGCAAGTTGAGAAATCAAGGGATTCCACCAACACTCATTTAAATTTATTTTTAATCACTTGCCAATACTTCTTTTAGTTTGTTGATATTGAGCTTGCACATGAGGTAGTTTATATCTATAAGGATTTAGGATCAATTTTAAAGCCTGGATTTGATGTGTAAATATTTATGAAGGTATTGGATCCCTTAATGACTCCTTAGTATTGTTGACAAGTTGAAGAAGTTTTGAAATCACTAAGCAACCATGCAGGAAACTCAATGTTGCATAGAATAAGATTTTAATTTTTTTCATGAGTAATGGAGAATTCACATTGTAGAATCTCCTTCAATATTTTTGTTGTTATCTCTATGAACCATTTTATCAGGAAAACATCTAATTCATTGACTTGAAGGACTTGTTGATTTCCCAATCCATCATTTTTCCCCATGATAGATAAATCACTAAGTTAGGAGACCAAAATTCCTTTAAAAGTTAGTAATTGAACCTTCATCATTAAAGTAAGAAAAGAAAGGTGTCATTTTTTTTTGTATATTTGGATAATTTAGCCAAGAAAAGGAAACTTTCTAGGTTGGGAGGCCAGTGAGTCCCCAAACCTAGTGACTAAACCTTCTTGAGCCTTAAGGTATATGATTTACCCCAAAAAATAAAAATAACTTATTCAGTGAGGTTACTCATTGTCCAAACCAACCGATTGAGGTTATTTACCCTTGCACTCAACAAATTTCCTCCTTGGGGTAAATCACTCACTTGCCCTTATTTGTCCTTATGACCTCTCTTGGGCCTTGTGCACTAGTTGGGATATTTTCTAGGTTGAGGAGCCTCCCTTGGGTCCCCAAACTTCCCTAATCCATTAGGGTGCACTCTTCAATGCATAAAATAAAACCAATTGTTGTGTAGTTACATAAAGTTGCGTAAGTTGCATAAAGTTGTGTAGTTGCATGTTGATTTATAAAGTTGGATAGTGATCTGGTGGTGTGTAGGAAGAGGCCTATCACCTTCAAAATGATCATTCTCCTCCAACTATCCAACTTTAAAGTTGTGTAAATTGCATAAAGTTGCGTAAGTTGCAAGTTCAGAAATCAAGGGATTCCACCAACACTCATTTAAATTTATTTTTAATCGCTTGCCAATACTTCTTTTAGTTTGTTGATATTGATCTCGCACATGAGGTAGTTTATATCTATGAGGATTCAGGATCAATTTTTCAATCCTGAATTTGATGTGTAAATATTTATGAAGGTATTAGATCCCTTAATGACTCCTTAGTATTGTTGACGAGTTGAAGAAGTTTTGAAATCACCAAGCAACCATGCAGGAAACTCAATGTTGCATAGAATAAGAGTTTAATTTTTTTATGAGTAATGGAGAATTCACATTGTAGAATCTCCTTCAATATTTTTGTTGTTATCTCTATGAACCATTTTGTCAATAAAACATCTAAGTCATTGACTTGAAGGACTTGTTGATTTCCCAATCCATCATTTTTCCTCATGATAGATAAATGACTAATTCATGAGACCAAAAGTCCTTTAAAAGTTAGTAATTGAACCTTCATCATTGAAGTAAGAAAAGAAAGGTGTCAATGTTTTTGTATATTTGGACAATTTATCTAAGAAAAGGAAACTTTCTAGGTTGAGAGGCCAATGAGTCTCCAAAGCTAGTGACTAAACCTTCTTGAGCCTTAAGGTATATGGTTTACCCCCAAAAAGAAAAATCACTTATTAAGTGAGGTTACTTGATGTCCAAACCAACCGATTGAGGTTATTGACCCTTGCACTCAACAAATTTCCTCCTTGGGGTAAATCACTCACTTGTCCTTATTTGTCCTTATGACCTCTCTTGGGCCTTGTGCACTAGTTGGGATATTTTCTAGGTTGAGGAGCCTCCCTTGGGTCCCCAAACTTCCCTAATCCATTAGGGCACACTCTTCAATGCATAAAATAAAACCAAATGTTACGTAGTTGCATAATGTTGCGTAAGTTGCATAAATTTGCGTAGTTGTATGTTGATTTATAAATTTGGATAGTGATCTGGTGGTGTGTAGGAAGAGGCCTAGCACCTTCAAAATGATCATTCTCCTCCAACTATCAAACTTTAAAGTTGTGTAAATTTCATAAAGTTTCATAAGTTGCAAGTTGAGAAATCAAGGGATTCCACCAACACTCATTTAAATTTATTTTTAATCGCTTGCCAATACTTCTTTTAGTTTGCTGATATTGAGCTTGCACATGAGGTAGTTTATATCTATGAGGATTTAGGATCAATTTTTCAAGCTTGAATTTGATGTGTAAATATTTAATAAGGTATTGGACCCCTTAATGACTCCTTAGTATTGTTGACGAGTTGAAGAAGTTTTGAAATCACCAAGCAACCATGTAGGAAACTCAATGTTGCATAGAATAAGAGTTTAATTTTTTTATGAGTAATGGAGAATTCACATTGTAGAATCTTCTTCAATATTTTTGTTGTTATCTCTATGAACCATTTTGTCAAGAAAACATCTAAGTCGTTGACTTGAAGGAATTTTTGATTTCCCAATCCATGATTTTTCCTCATGATAGATAAATCACTAAGTCAAGATACCAAAATTCCTTTAAAAGTTAGTAATTAAACCTTCATCATTGAAGTAAGAAAAGAAAGGTGTCAATTTTTTTGTATATTTGGATAATTTAGCCAAGAAAAGGAAACTTTCTAGGTTGGGAGGCCAGTGAGTCTCCAAACCTAGTGACTAAACCTTCTTGAGCCTTAAGGTATACGATTTACCCCCAAAAAGAAAAATCACTTATTCAGTGAGGTTACTCATTGTCCAAACCAACCGATTGAGGTTATTTACCCTTGCACTCAACAAATTTCCTCCTTGGGGTAAATCACTCACTTGTCCTTATTTGTCCTTATGACCTCTCTTGGGCCTTGTGCACTACTTGGGGTATTTTCTAGGTTGAGGAGACTCCCTTGGGTCCCCAAACTTCCCTAATCCATTAGGGTGCACTCTTCAATGCCCTATGGTTTTCTATAGTTTGTTGTTGAAAAAGAGATTGTGAAACCCTAAGGAAATGTGTTTTCATGTCTAGATTGAGGTTGTCATTTTTTTTTGTTTTCAAAGCTATCCATCAACCAAAGAAATCAATTTCTCATGTCATGGTTATTAGAGATATGCAAAGTGGAAAATAAATTGATCTAGTATAAAACTAAGAGGATATATAGTATACCTTACAAAGTAGAAATCCAAGCCCATCTAATAAACTAATCCTAGAAGTTAAAAGATTGGTGAAATTACAATGAATGGAGGTACTCACCATTATTGGTTCCCTTGCAGTCTATCTCAGTCTATCTCAACTCAGTTCCCTCAACTCATTGTCCCTATTGTTCCATTGACTCAGTTACCTCCATGTGCCCTTGTGTACCCTCGCCTCAGTGCCCTCCATGTGCCCTCGCAGTGTATCTCCTCCGTGTATCTCCTCCCTACCCCTCGTGTGCCCTCAACTCAGTGCCCTCTGTGTGCCCTTATGTTCCCTCCATGTGCCCTCGACTCAATTCCCTCTGTGTGCCCTCGTAGTGTATCTCCTCCATGTATCTCCTCCCTGGTAGTGTATCTCCTCCATGGCAGTGTATCTCCTGCGACTTTCTCCTCGCAGACTATCTCTCTCCCTCGCAGACTATATCCTCCCTAGTCGTGTATCTCCTCCATGGAATTGTATCTCCTCCCTCACAAACTATCTCCTCCATGTGCAGTCGCAGTCTATCTCCCCTCCCTGGCAGTGTATCTCCTCACCCTCGCAATCTTCTTTGTGCCCTCATTTTTTCGAGTAGTGATATCCTTTCCCCTTGGTCGCGTGCACAGTGATATGATCACTAATGGTTTTTGGTCACTTGCATTCAGGACTCTTTCTTTATGGGCTCGCAATAACCCTCCTTTGGCGGCATGCTCCCTTACACTCAAATGTTGACACAAATATATGTCATTTTTATGCCCACTAATGACTGAATCTAGATCTAATGCATGCCCACTAATTTAGTAATTGTAGTGGGTAGATCTAATGCATGATCACGATGATATACTTTTTGGTGATTAAATATAATGGAAGCATGCACCATGTTGTATTTGTGTTCCAACTTGTTGTTTATATAGATGATGTGAATTCCATGCTTATTCAATTTCATTTTGCGCTAAATGAACTCTCATTGTAATGATGAATGTTTCATATTATAGTTATTATTAGTATGAATTAATAGAAGTAGATAATGGGAATGAATACTTAGTAACAATGTTCCTCATATCGATGTTCGCATTTCAAAAAAAAAAATAGGAAATGCAACTTGGCTAAGACCTTTCGTGTTTAAGGGAATGATGTGATAGTATTAGACAATGATGCCCTTTGTTGGAAACCCTCATATACATTGGTTTATAATACAATCCAACATGTTGGTGTAGAAAATGGGGTGAAAGACTCATAAAATTGCATAACCATATCCATTAGGATGCTTCCACAATGACACTGAACTACTAGTCACAAAACAAGGCAAGTTCAAATTTGGCATATCATCTCATTTAATTGATGAAGTAGAGTGTGATGTATTATTATATATTTGTGATATAATCTTTAATGGTATCCTCCATGAGATTTTTTTTTAAGTTCTTTTAGTTGTCTCTTAATAGAGAGAAGAATTAATGCAATAGAACCTTTCAAATTTTTCTATAACTAGATACCTATGCAGCCTCATCTTCTAATAATTCTTTGCGAGTATAAAATCCTAATTAGAAGTAACTTGTAAATGGCTTGAAATTGTATTAAAATATTACTACCACTTAATTAATGTAACAAATTATATTAGTGATCTAATCATTGTATTAGATCAATTCATTGCCTACAATATCTCAAACAATCCAAAATTATAGTGTATCTATGTTGAATCTGCTTCCAAGTTGGATGAGAAACCTCAATTGTGTAGTCTAGTGGTTCTAGTTTGCGGTAGTACCTATGCAATTGGAGATGTCTCAAGTACAAGTGTAGTTCCTTTCTCTTTTGGTTGTTTCTTTGAAGAGGATGGAGGATGGAGGATTAACAAAGGGCTCTAATGAATTGGGAATGCACTCAATTGAGACTTAAGAGCATGGCCTTATGAATAGAAAATGCATATGAGAATACTTTATTTTTCCCATAATTATTCCAACATGAGGAAAAGCATGAATAGCATATGGGGCATTCAAAATCCAGTAGGGGATAGAGTGTAGAGCTTCCAATAAATATCAAAGGTGGAGACAACCCATTTCCAATATGAATTTAAGGGTATAGAATTAGTCAACATTGCAAACATAGCGACAATTTGCTTGTTTTTCCAAGGTTTATGGAAGGAATTCAAAATAAATAGTTAATGGACATTTGTGACAAAGGAGAATTTAAAGGACAATGTATACTCTTTTTTATGAGAGAAAATACCTAGTCCTAATCATTGGACTATACAGTTTTATATTATATGGGGCTATATGAGCTCATTGAAGAGGATGTGCTAGCCATTCCAAATTAATCTAGGAGCTCTGGAAAAGTCTTAGGTGCATTTGAAATTCTACCTTTCTATGTTTGATCCCTAAAAAATATGATCCATACATTTTTTAATATTTCAAGCCTATATCATTTTGCAATTATATTTATAAAAACATATCAAAAGTAACTGGAAGGAGGATAAATCATAAACTATCCAAAGCCATTTCTTTTGAATAGTTTGTCTTCTTGAATGGGAGAAAAATTCCTTATATTGTGGGGGTTGTCATAAGAAGCTTTCCATTCTACGAAGACAAACAAAATGGCTTCCTTTGTTATAAAGTTAGATCTATCAAAGGCATACAATAGGGTTTCATGGTTATATTTAATATTATTTCTCGTACATGTTGGTTTCAATCTTCTGATGGTTAGTAGGGTCAAAGGGTGTTTAAATTCAATATCATTCTCTATTCTAATTAATGGGTCCATTGCCTCTTTCTTCAATCCCTCCAGAAGAACAAGATTGAGAACTTCAATCCTTCTTTCTTCAATACCATCACCCACTTCTTAAGTCATTATGTAAAGTGAGAACTTGAAGAACAAGATAAGATCCCAAGAATTGGTGAGAAGTGATTCATGCAAATGCACCAAAATGGAATTTGGAGAATGATCCTTGTAAAATTTGAATAAAATATTTGGAGAATGATAATTTTGAAGGTGCTAGGCCTCTTCCTACACACCACGGCCAGATCACCTCTCATTGATAGTCTGTGTATTGATTCCTTTTAGTTTTGGGTTGTTAGTATTTTCAATTGCACACACGTTTCAATCTAGTCAAAGTTCAATTAATGTCTCTTGTTACTGTAGGGTTATAAAGCCCCATCCCAATGCCCATATGCCTCCAACCTTGTGATATAATGATCATTTGGTGACAAGTTTCATGAAGGGTGATGACTAAGACTAGGGGTAACTTTCAATTCAAGGCTAGGAATGACCAGGCCCACATCAAGTGAAGGAAGAAAATTAAGAAGGTACATGTGTTGTCCCATTCCATGTCAAAAAAAATGCATCCATTCACTGGGAAAACTAAAACCCGACAAATCGATGACTCCACTAAATTAGGGTTTATGGTTTACATGATGAATTGATGATGAAATAAAGTGGGTGTGTGAGTCAAATTTGAGTCCCAAAACCCTCCCATATCGTTAAGGCATGTGAATAGTCTATCCATGTCAAATTTCAATGCATATAGAAACAGTTTGAAAAAATTTCAACGTTGGCCCCATTCATAGGTAATTGTTTCCCGTGTCTAGTCCTAGTACAATTTCCTTGTAAATTTTGAATAAAATATTTGGAGAATGATAATTTTGAAGGTGCTAGGCCTCTTCCTACACACCATGGCTATATCACCTCTCATTGACAGTCTGTGTATTGATCCCTTTTAGTTTTGGGTTGTTTGTATTTTCAATTGCATGCACCTTTCAATCTAGTCAAAGTTCAATTAATGTCTCTTGTTACTGTAGGGTTATAAATCCTCATCCCAATGCCCATATGCCTCTAACCTTGTGATATAATGATTGTTTGGTGACAAGTGTCATGAAGGGTGATGACTAAGATTAGGGGTAACTTTCAATTCAAGGCTAGGAATGACCAGGCTCACATCAAGTGAAGGAAGAAAATTAAGAAGGTACATGTGTTGTCCCATTCCATGTCAACAACAATGCATCCATTCACTGGGAACACTAAAACCCGACAAATCGATGAGTCCACTAAATTAGGGTTTATGGTTTACATGATGAATTGATGATGGAAGAAAGTGGGTGTGTGAGTCAAATTTGAGTCCAAAAACCCTCCCATATCATTAAGGCCTGTGAATAATCTATCCATGTTAAATTTCAATGCATACAAAAAAAGGTTGAAAAATTTTCAACGTTGGCCCCATTCACAAGTCATTGTTGCCCGTGTCTAGTCCTAGTACAATTTCCTTGTAAAATTTGAATAAAATATTTGCAGAATGATAATTTTTAAGGTGTTAGACCTCTTCCTACACACCATGACCAGATCACCTCTCATTGACAGTCTGTGTATTGATCCCTTTTAGTTTTGGTTTTTTTTTTATTTTCAATTGCATGCACCTTTCAATCTAGTCAAAGTTCAATTAATGTCTCTTGTTATTATAGGGTTATAAATCCTCATCCCAATGCCCATATGCCTCCAACCTTGTGATTTAATGATCATTTGGTGACAAGTGTCATGAAGGGTGATGACTAACACTAGGAGTAACTTTCAATTCAAGGCTAGGAATGACCAGGCCCACATCAAGTGAAGGAAGAAAATTAAGAAGGTACATGTGTTGTCTCATTCCATGTCAACAACAACGCATCCATTCATTGGGATGACATACCTACATCGTTGGTATGATTCGGTGCAGTCGCATAGAGCTCCTCTTGGTTTCGAGAATAGTTCATTCTCTACTAAACAGTGGAAACCACGTGAAGGTGGAAGCTCTAATTATGCACCCTCCCCCCCCCCTCACATCAGTCTCAATTTCCCCATAGTACCTAACCTGAAATTATAAAGAACATTTATCATATACTATATTATACAAAATAAAAACATATAAAGATCATATAAAATATTTAAACACATACCTCTTCTTTTCAACAATTAAATATAAGTCATCTTCTTCTTCATCCAGCTCAACATTTTTATTAGTATCTGGTTCAGAATCGATATTGGTGAAAGGATCATTCATATCAACATCATCATCAACGTCATTTTCGCTAATATAGTTATTGATATCGTCAATGAGATCATCATCTCCTACATTTGGATGATCAACTTCTTCATCTGACAAGTCGACTACATGAGCCACCTGCTCCTGATCTGCATAATCATGATCTTCTTCCTCGTTATTATATTCATCCTCAACTACATGATTCTACTTTACTAGTCTTCCTCTTGGATCATATCTAACAACGTATGACCAACCTTCTTTACCAGGTACCTCTGAGTAAAATGCTTGCTCACATTGACTTGGAAGAACATAAGGCTCTGTAACCGATTAAAATACCCTTGTATTAACCATGGTAAATACATTATCATGCTCTATAACAGTTCTTCCAAGATCACGTTCATGCATCCATAGCTTGTACCATTTAACCTCAAACAAAATTGTTTTAAAGGAATTAAAATCACACTCAATCATATCCTCCAAATGCCCATAGTACCTATTCTCAGTTTCTTTTAGATTTATGTCACTTCTAGAGGAAATTTTCTTGACCTTAAACACTACAGTTATCCCACAATCCGAGGTTTTCATCTTATCATCCAACATTTTGATATGAAATTTACGACCATTACACCACATATCCTTGTGATGTTTCAACTACAACATGGACAACAAGTAAAAAATAAATTGTCAATTAATAAACCTCATATAGGACTTAGTAAATATATATTTCAAAAATTAAACAAACCAAATACATTGAAAAATTGGGAAATAACTAGGAAAATGTGGGTAAAAAATTTACTTTCCTGTTTATCTTTTAAACGAAAGGCTAAATCAACTTCCCTTGATGTAAGATCAGGAAATTGATCTCGATGACGATGCGTTGTTTTAATCATCTTACTCACCCATTCCCGTGATAACCTACTGAAGTATTCTTCAGTATATTCTATCCAATTCTCCATCCAATCAAGGTTGTTTTCAATGTATAAATGTAAAGCATCTCACTCTCTAGAAACTATATGATAAAATAACAATTTAATATCATTAATTAGTTATTTTTAATAAATGAACAATTTAATATAGTTCAATATGCAGGAACAAAAAATGTAAAAAATCAATATGATAAAATAAAATTGGAAAAATAAATGTGCAATATATTAAATCTATGTGAACATATAATAATTACCTTTCACAGTACTCATTTTATCTTTCCCTAATAGGACCTCCCCTTCAAATTTGTTGATGGAGTCGAGATGCCAAATGTGAGGCACATTCATATTTTTTGCTAATTTAGGTAGATATTGACTAATATACACCATGCATTGATATACCATATATCCCTCAACCATAGAACCCTCCAGATGTGCTATTTGTCTGACAAAATCCTTCAGTGATTTCAACTACCTCGCCACCATCCACGTCGACCTTGTGTGTACTGGTCCACATAATTCAATCTCCTCAACTTGGTGTATGAGGTAGTGTTCTTGTGCATTGAAAAATGTTGGAGGTAGATATTGTTGCATTTGACACATTAGTCAGGGATTCTCTCTCTTCCAATACCGTATATCTTATTTATGGATTTCTTTTGATGATAGCCACCTACAAATGTCGATGCAATAAAATAATATCAAGGCATACATAAATTTGTAGATAAAACATAATATATCAATAAGTTCCGCTACAAATCACATGAGAAGTACATTTTCCTTATAAAACAATACTTACCTCATGTATTTGCCAAGTACATAAATAATTTGTTTTATGTTGTTGTCAAAGTCGTTTGGGAGAGATAAAGGTAGAACATACTAAAAAAAAATACAAATAATTATTATTTGTTTCCAAAAAATGCGTACCAATAAGGAAATATATTATAACCGACTAATTACCTTAATGAATGTATGTCAGTCATGTTTTTTAACCCCACCAAAATCACCTTTTTTTGTTCAGATATTTTGTATGCTCGACGAAAACCCCATCAGAAACCTAATTTTTCGAATGACCTCTTTTACAATATTGCTCTGTTGCTCCATCAATAACCAAGGAAGACTAGTATTTTGTTCACGGCCATCACCATAAGAATTAATAATAACACTTTGAAATGTGTGATTAGATTCATGGATGTCACAACAAATCTTTCCAATTCTCTCTTTGCCAGTCCTTCCATCTAATATTCACCATAACAATTATGTTATGTTCTTCTCGATATGCATTGTATCAAACAGATGAACTATTTGTAGGTTCTCGTAGTATGGCAATCTATTGAATTGCATCGAGTAACTTTTCATTCCTCGTGGAAGATCATTTTTGCCTTAACGGCATTCATGAAACATCAACAAATTGAAATTAACACTAATTAATCAAACCAAATGAAATTAATACTAATGAAATTAACCAAATATTTATATAATACGTCATACATAAATAATTTGCGTTCTGTTAAGCCCTAATATTGGCTCATTACCCCTTAATTGGGGCTTCTTATATTAGTAATCTTATTTTATTTATGTCCGCTTTAGGCCATTAGTTGTAATTATACCTCCTAGTCTCCTATATATACCAAGGAGACATTTTCATTTTGAATCATCTTGTACTTGAACATTTAAGTGGGGTAAAAGGAGGTTGCCCCCTCGAAGAGGCTTATTATCTGAAATTATCTCTTTTTCAAGGCGTTCAGTACTTTTCCTGAGGTTTTTCTATGCTATATTGATGTTTGGTTTTTAACATATGGTATCAGAGCTCAAGGTCTTTGGGTTTCGTTGCTACATCTGAGACACCGTGGAATTTTCACTATAACTTTTTTTATACAATGTTTCAAAAGGAACGGCTTGGATTATATTTATTAGACGGATCAAGGTACGTTGGGTTCAAAATTCAGCTCCTAAGACCTTATAATTTCGGAGATACAGCCTATACAAGATAGGGTTCTGGAATCATCCTGAAATGAGTCATTGCGGAATTTTCACTATAAACAATTTTTTGTAACGTTTCAGACCCTGAACTCCGGAGTTCATTTACATAAATTAGAAAGGTGTCTGTGGTAAAAATTTCATCTTCTGGGTCATCATAAATTTGTAGATACACCTTGTGTAAGATAGGGTATCTAACTAGTCCTATTGACTAGTCTCAAGAAGGTGTTCCAGGTAAAACAATCATAACTTCTTGCTAAAGTATTCAAATTAAGTGGGACTGGTTTCATTGGATCATGGACAGTCTGTAGTATTTTGGGTGCAAGTTTCAGAATCTGATATCAATTATGTTGTGCGGGGCATGCTATACAAGTGAGATCTCCTGGAAAGGCCAAAAATCGGCAAGTTGTGAGGAAGTTACCATAAATTCCACTTGGCACATCCAATTTTAATCAGACCTGTGGCATTACAGAGAAGAAATATCAGAGAACTACCTAAAAGAAAGTTTCATACCCATAAGGGCCGAAAATTGGGAGATAGAACAGAATAAATATTGTCTAGCAAAACCGCATCAAAATCAAGATTCAAAAGTGATACTTGGCCAACATGCCACCAAAAAAGGGACCTTCTATGCCAAATAAGCCTCCAGAAAATCCTAATTGGACTCTTGATGAAGGTGAAGAAATGCGTAGGGACATAAATGAACTACAAAAGAAGATGGATTCAATGGAAGCTAAGTTGATGGATTCAATAGAAGCTAAGTTGGATACTAAGAT
>ML781015.1:668682-689775 GCA_009831015.1 Picea engelmannii | reverse complement strand
ATTTTTCTTGACATTTCACATGAATTTCCATAGAATATACTAACTAGATCCAAAAACCAATGACATGAAATATGGTACTACACATATAATATATTATCAAGGAAAAAACAAGCTACATGAAATTTCATTTGAACAAAAATTTAAAAGTTAAATGAGTACATCAATAAAAAAAACATACTAACCTTGCAAGTTCAAAATCCGAGCTATGTAGATCGATAATTGGATTTGGTCAACCGGTCGGTGACGGAAAAAATAAACAGCTCAAACAAAATCCACGAACAGTGTCACAACTATAGCAATTGTGTCACAAAGTCTCTTAAAGTGAGGTATATATAAATGAACTAGTCAACTAGCTATTAGCAGACGCTTTTTGAGTTAGGCAAAATTTTCTTGGCAATAGCGACAAACTTTCGTGGCAATATCGACGAAAATCCCACCCTATTTAAAAAAACATGAAAATAACGGAAACGTGGAAAAATTTCATGGAATAATCTGCCCATATGTAGTAGTTTTAAGTTACAATGTTGGGGATATGGATCCAAATAAATCCCCATCGTCATTCTTCATTTGAAACTGAGAAAGTTGTAAACTAGGGAGTCAAAATCCTCCCACTCAAGAATTCCTATACCATAAGGTAGGTAGACACCCATGAAGGGTCAAAGGTCAAGGTCCAATTGTTATATGTGTGCCTCCTTGGGTCACCCAACCCTTCGAAAGCATCAACCCTGTGATCGATTTCTGAGGCCGAAAATATAAATGTCATTCTTGATGGAGGTAGCCTAGTAGCCAAAATTTAGGATTTATCTACCTAAGGTGGTGGTTGTGGGATGCAATCACACCTGAGTCATATTTTGAACAATTGGGAAATATTGCCAGTACTTCCGGTATATGCCCCCTTCACCCCTCATTATAATTGATTGTTCATCCCTTCACTAGTTTCTCCTCAAGTGGGTTATGGTCCCACTGTCAAGAGATTTTTTGGAGGTCTAGTGCTACTTGAGAGGAAGGACGTTAAGTTAGATAGGACACATGCATTTCATTTTTTCCCCCACGAGGACTTATAAAATCTCAAACCACTTTTTACATTGCCTTGATGTATGATTTTTTACCACTTCAAGTACATGCAATTTTATGAATACATTGTTTAAAGTAATTTGAAATTATCTTGTCCTATCATTCCTCATCACCATTTGCACACCATAGATCATTTTAGGGGCTAAATTTCGCCAATGGACTAATTTTCCATGGTTTTTCCCAAAACCCGATTCGCCAATTTTCATTTTCTCTAAAATTGATTCGCCTAAATTCCATAAAATAAAATTATTTTGTCTTAAAAATAACCAAAATTTTACAGAAACTATATAAAATCCTTAGAAATTTAAATATTTTTACAAAACTATCTCCAAACATTTTACATTTTTCATATTAAGGACTACTAATATTAACCCATGTTTCTACCTTTCAATACAAATTTCCATCCTTAAAATTATCCCTATTGCACACATCCACTTCTAATATAGAATCATAGGGGAACCACATTATCCCCTCCATTCTATATGCTTGTTAAATTTACCCCCAATTTTTGGAGGTGTTCCTAACTTCCCTAAGACATCAATAGAACCATCACATACACCAGTTAGTGCCATGATACTAGTCTCGGGATTACTAGGATCCACTTTGCTTGGAACCAATATACCAATTCCCAAACAAACCCTCCACCACAAGGAGGCAAAGCCAAAACTTTACCACAAAGTACAAGCTCCCAAGGAACCACTTCCTCCCATAATATGGCATGACCCACTCCTATCATGCCTTTTTTTTCTTCACTAAATATCTCTAATATAACTAAATTGATGAATGATCCCATATTACATGACCCCACTTAGTTGAATATGCCAACAAAACTACCTTCAGACATTCCTAAGTTTGAAGGGAAAGTCGCAGAGGACCCCACCAACCATGTCGTGTCCTTCCACGTGTGGTAATATTCCAATAGCCTAATGGAATATTCAATTCATCTACAGTTATTTCAGAGAACCCTCACTGGCATAGGAGCCAAATGGTATGTGGACGAAAATTTTGGAGCCCACCCAACATTTGAATCATTAGCCAAAGCATTCGTGTCATTTTTTCAACTTTCAATTCCTCACAATATTGGATCTAAAATCCTGTCAGAATGCAAGAAAAATACCACTACTCACATTTAGGACCATATTCATAAATGGCATAGATGTTGTAACCGTTTTAAAGAAGACACCACCCCACAAAAAAGGCTATATTGGTTCCTCTGATCACTCGTTCCCACCCTTACTAAATATCTGGCCACAACCCTCCCCCAAACTGAAGATGAAGCTATCACTAAGGCTCAATAGTTTCACCTCATATACTCCCAATATGGGTACCTATACACTATCCTTCCAGATGCTCCTCATCCTTTTCCCTTTGGCCAAGACAAACCGAGAACATCACATGTTTTTGATGGGTTGATTGGCTCCATGCCTCACACTCAACCACACACACAATCAGTTCCCACATATGGGACCAACCCATACTTAAAACCATATGGGGGAGTATCATGTTATGCTCCCCCACCTCCTCCCACCACCANATGGGCACTCAGCTACCCACATCCCTTCCCCAACCAGTCCCTATCCCGCAGTCAATTCCTCAACCCACAACATCCTATCCACCTTGTAATAATGGAGTGACCTCCACTTCTTACAACCCATATGGGCCCCCGCAGGGTAACCCATACTATCCCTTCTCCAATCCAACCCAATCTGTTGCACCCCCACATGGACAACACCAAGCAGGGGTTAATTTCAGCCAACCTTCCCATCTTCAATAGGTTAAAAATTTTGAACAGTTGAATACAAAAAATCCACCTCACCAACCCAACAATAGTCGAAATAAAGGAAAGAACAAGAACTAGGGATAGGGAGGGAACCCCCCCCAACAAAATCCCCAAGATGGAGGTGACCAAAGCCAACCCAACCCAAACCCCCAAGGGTGAAATAATAATGGTCAACCCTAACAAGGGAGAAATAAAAACCTTCAAACCAATTACCCTTGTGTACTATGTGGCGAATATGGCGATTACACTCACCATTTCCCCCAAATTTCTAATGGACACCATGAATCCCTAGTGGGATCCTAACCCTCAAGGACCTCCCGCTTATATACCACCACCACCACTAGTGGTTTTACAAAACCCTATCCCACATCAAAGCGTCATTAATAATCACCCAAAGGGGGTCAAATGCCCATACCCACAAGGGCAGTTCTCTCCACCTAAACAACCCCACCTAGCGAACACCGTCAACCATAGTATCATCCTCACTCATGAAGAGGAAATCCTCTTATAGACTTGTAGTCACCAATATAGTACATCCCCTGATCCATTACCCACCACTTCAGATGATCCCCAGCCACCAACTGGAAAACCATTGATGATCCCTCGTTCTAACACTGAAGCCATCGTCTTCATGCCTCACTCACCCCTACGTGGGAATTTACACAACCCTCATGCTAGGGTCGCCCATAGCTACAGTGTTATTGATGACCTCTCTCAATCACCCGCTACCATGTCAGTTATGGAAGAACTTCAAACATGCCCTTCCCCATGAAAGGCGTTACTTTAACAATTGGGGGCAGTAGACCCAGCAGACACCCATCTAATCACATTTGACTTAGATAGAGAAAACCTGTGACTTCCATCATTAGTCGCATTCCAAATTCCTGTCAAAATCTATAATATCACAGTACATCGTTGCATCATAGAAGAAGGAGCATCCACATGCATCATGTCCAAATCAGTTTGGAAACAACTTGGTTCACCTGATTTTATCCCCTCCACCATCATGCTTCAAGATTATGATGGTCGCCCATCCCAACCAGAAGGCATGTATCAAAATGTCTTGGTCGGGTTAAGCGGAAAAACGATTCTCATTGACATCGAATTCATTGATTCCCATTTGGATTATAATATCCTCTTCAAAGGAAGCTACTTGTATTCCATGTAGGTTGTAGCTTCCTCGATCTTTCGTACCATGCTCTTCCCCCACAATGAGAAATTTGTCACCATCGACCAATTGACCCACCATGAACCCAACCAATCATGACGCATTGATAACATCCTGCCATTGATCCTATCTAGTGTCAACTTAGTCCCCATGGTATATGTCGTACCAAGATTATTTCAGGACCCATATTTGATTGGTACATACCAAGGCTTCCCACGCCCCACTATGACTCTTGTGTGCACCATCATGGGAAATGGGGTTGTGATACCTAACCTCACAAGTAATGAGAATTCACCAGACTCCACTCTCCCCCCCACCTCAACACTTCTTGATGAACTCCCCACACATAATCCTCAGGAAGGAATGTCACAGAACTCACCACCCACAGGTCAAATCCCCGTGTGGTAGATGGTTTCGCAGGCCATCACCCAAATTCCCTTCTTCTACCCTCCCCAGATATTAACAACATATTAAGTTTTTTCTACCTTCACTTTACCTAACATGGCCATTTCCATCCCTATATGGTATCTAGAACCACCATATATGGTACCAGAGTTATCCCTTCTACCACAATTTGTGGCCCCATTGTTGCACTCAGTGGCTCACCCAACCAGTCATAGATTTGGAGGTAACATTACCACTACACGGCAAACTACCTCTAGAATAGGGGGCACCACCACCAACCAACGAGGAACATGTAAAAAGAAGGAACCCTCCCTCCCTTCCCCACCCCGCATACCACCTCCATGCGCCTTGTGCAACACCGTTGGACACCCTACCAATATTTTCCCTGCTTTACCCGAGTTAAGGAATCTCATTCCAAAACACATAAGTACACCGCTACTACTCACGTCAATAACACTACTAGCCTCACCAAAAATTTCCTCCTCCAAACGTCCTAGTTTGAGAACCAAGCATGCTTGCACCATTTTTTCTCAATACAACCATTATACGCACGACTTCCCATCCCTCCCTCAGTTTTGGGACACTTTAGAAACAGTGTGCCAAACCACATTACCTAAATCATCCCAAACCATCTCATTAGTACAACTAGCTACTGGCATTCTATATATCTCTACATCAGTGAATGAGTGCATGGGATGCCCTTGCATGATATGCTATCAGATGGACCATTACAAATAACATTTTCTACTCATTATCACATAACACGCACGCTAGAGGGCCACCATCCCACCCATTCCAACAAGTGTACCAACCTCGATGCACACGAACGTAAATGATCACCATCCAAATACTCAGGACAGGACCACTTCCCGTCCATTTACCCCTTTTTCAATTCCACCACGATGCGAGGAATTCCCCCCAAACCCTCCCAACAACCCTGTAACACTAGTTTATGAGATTCCTCCTCCTCCATACCACAACACATCCAATTCCTATATGGATATTTGGTTCATGACGTCTATTAAAAACTCCTCTTCACTTCCCATAGGTCCATCTACCTTAGGAACCAATAACAACATCCAACCTTTACCAACTATACCCACGAATCTTGACACCCCACTCACAACAGTTACAGACTCCTTATACTCCATCACCTTTCAGTCAAATGAGTACATTTTATAAGTCCTATGTGCACCCGATTACCCCTAGGATGATTTTCATCATTGATCCCTTTTTTTGGCACAAAACGCCTTCCACCCAACAACATAAGCCCCTGTCTATACCATCGAATAAAAATATTTCATCCCTTCTGGCCATATATACTGGTTCAAAAATCCAATACCCGCCCCTGGCGCATTTGAAGAAGGTAACATGGCCAATATATCACCCACCATCAAAATCTACATTTAGTTTAATATTCTTCTATCTAATTTTTAATATTTAAAAAAAAAACAAAAACAAATTTATTCCATTACATAGTTTTCTAAATAACAAGTATGTATATTATTTCCTCAATTTTTTCTTCAACCTTTATTCATTAGTTTAAGATATTTTACTAATTACAACTTTAAAAAATCCAAAATCTAAAAAAAACAATGTTCATATGTACATAATTTGTTAGTTTAAATTTTAATTACAAAACAAAACAAAACATTGTTTGTTGTTTCTTATTTAATTTAATTTTTGTTAACAACAACTTTTAAAAGAAAATCAAAACAAAATATCACTTCACCATAATGTTACTTTAAAATAATTTTGTAGACACTAACTAACTTTTAGTTTACTTTAATTCTTTTATTTTTTTTAATTATCTCACTTTAGCATTAGTATTCTTACACACTAACTCTTCACTAATTTTGTGTTAGTTTACCTTTCTTACAAAAGAAAATACAAAATAGTATAGCTGTAAAAACACAGAAAAATGATATATTTGCAAAATATTTAAAGTGATTAATGCTTAGACTTATATGTTGTTAGGTTCTAATGTTTAATTTTAGGTTGTAAAATAGGGTGGCATTCCCGCCTCTTCTTGGTTTATCCAACCAAGAGGTTGAGATGTTGGTGTTAAAAACTCCCTAATTCTTCAGTATCAATAGATTGTTTGTCCAAATAACTATGTCCTTTATAATAATGCTCATCATTTTTCCAAGTGTGGTCCTGATATGCATGGGGTTCCATTTGAATTTGTTGTATCACGCTAGCAATCTTGGGATCTATTAACCATTCTTTGTGGACGTAATTCAACCAGACTGCTACTATGAGTGAAAGTGACAAGAGGGACCCTTCCTCTTCATACTTCAAAGCTCGAGAGCATCAACTACCCCATTCTCCTTTCCCTTCTTATAAATTATCTCATAGTCATATCCCAACATATTTTTGACCCATTTTTGTTTCTTAGACGAAGAAATCCTTTTCTTAAGGAATTGTTTTAAGTTCTGATGATCAATTTTAATATATAAACATTACCCAAGTAGGTTTGGATGCAAGATATCCTGCAACATGTAATATATTCATCATCTCATTTGAACATAAGTGTATTTTCCTAAGCGTCTCTCACATAAATTTTTTCTGGTAAAATCCAATGGTTGTCCTTGTTGCATGATAGTTTCTCTAATGCCTCTACTCAAGGCTTCACATTCTGAGACAAAGGTCGTATTAAAGTCAATAAGAGTGAGCACTAGGGTTTTACACATAACATTCTTCAAATCCTAGAAGTTTCTTTCTCTGATGTCATTTCAATTGAAAGAATTTTTTAAAGCAAGGTTGTGAGGGGAGCTACAATATTACCATAGTTTCTTGCAAACTTTTGGTATAGCAAGTGAGACCAATAAAACCTATTAAACATTTAATATTTTTGGGGTGAGTTCAATCATGCATCTCTTCAATTTTCTTCGGATCCACATGCACACCATCATGACTAACAATATGGCCCAAATATTCCACTTCAAAGACACCAAAGGAATATTTGGAACACTTGAGAAAGACTTAATGATCAACAAGTCATTGTAAGACCTTATATACATGGGTGACATGGGATGGCCAATTTTTACAAAAGATCAAAATGTCATAAAAAAGACAAAGAGAAAATGACACAGAAAGAGTTGAAATATTTTGTTCATGACACTATGAAAGGTGAAAGGTCCATTGTAAAGGCCAAAGGGCATCACCAAGAAATCATAGTGGAATTCATGAGTTTGAAAAGTAATTTTAGGAATATCCACCTACTTCATGAGAATTTGGTGATAGCCTGAGTGGAGATCAAGTTTCATGAAGAATTGAGTACCCTTGAGCTCATCGAAAAGGTCATCAATGACTGGAATGGGAAACTTATCCTTGAATGTCAATTCATTTAAGGCTTGGAAATAGGGAAACATGTACCAATTGCCTTCTTTCTTGAGGACCATGATGATCGATGAAGAATAAGGGCTCATACTAGGGCAGATGACACTAGTGGCTAGAAACTATTGAATTATCTTTTCTATTTCATTTTTTTTTCAAATGGATGGTGATACATGCATACATTAGGTGGGATGCTACTTAGTATGAGTGGAATATAATGATCATGCTCACCTTGGGAGGGTGATATCCCTTGGGGAGGTTTAAAGTCAAAGTGGTGTTTGGTCAACACTAATTGTGAAGTTAGAAAGAATGGATTTAGAAGATGTCTCAAAGGCTTGAATGGCATGCAATTCATCCATGATGCTTGAATGTCCTTTTTCAATAATTTTTTCCATACAATGGGAGATGATGATCTCTAGAGAGTTGGTTTTGATTCCTTTGAAAGTGTAGTTATGCCCCTCTCATACCGGAAAATCATGTATAACTTATATAAATCCATGGTTATGGGGCCAAATGATTGTAACCATTCAACACCCAAGACAATGTAACAACCAATGATTTCAAT
This sequence comes from Picea engelmannii, assembly GCA_009831015.1. NCBI lineage: Eukaryota > Viridiplantae > Streptophyta > Pinopsida > Pinales > Pinaceae > Picea > Picea engelmannii. The sequence continues at coordinate 681,444 of ML781015.1, read as the reverse complement.
AACAAACATGTGGGTTTTCAAGCAATAATCACCCATTTAGAGCATCATAATTACACAACAATCACCACATTTCATATAACCTCCATTAGAATTAATGATTTGGAAGTTTTTCATGGCATGGATGTAGCAGTGTGTTTCTTGGGCTACACATCGATGAATGAAGTTATGGGTGCTACCACTTCCAATTAAGACAATAACTTTGCAATGTTTGATGTATCCAATCAATTTGATGGTTTGGGGAGAAGAAATACCAGTAAAGTCATACATAGAGATTTTTGGTTCCACGTCCTATGGAGTGAATGGGGAAATTTATTCAACGAGTGGATGACTAGTCTCTAGAGGTATATATCTAGCTTCAACATCAGAAATATCCTCTGAAATGGCCATAAACATATCTTTCTCCTTACATTTTTCCCAAGAAAATAATTCTCATGATAGTTGTAGTAGAGACCTTTAAGTTGGTTCTTTGCAATTTTTACATAGGTTAACTTGTGGATATTGAGGGGTGGAGGGGGAGAAGATGGATTGGTAGGGGGAGGAATAATGGATCAAGAATGAGGAATAAATGGGGTATTTTTCATTTGAGAATTCACCACCCTTTGGAGCTTTGAAGCTTCTTGGGTCTACCCAATTTCTACCCACGGTTCATGTTGGGATTCTCCCATATTGCATGGTCCCTCAGCCAAGTGACCAAGGGCGGTGGTAGGGCCAAGTACATATGGGGGAAGGAGCAACAACGAGCATTTGATGACCTGAAACATCGCTTGTGCTCAGCTCCAATACTCTCCTTTCTCGATCTACAACACCCATTCAAGATTGAGACTGATGCATCTGACTATGTTGTGGGTGCAGTTCTCACTCAGCATGGGCATCCTGTGGGATACCATAGTGAGACACTCTCTGATACTGTCCGGAAATACCCCACCTATGACAAGGAAATGTATTCCATTGTACAAGCTTGTCGTTAATGGAAACATTACATCCTGGGGAACGAGAAAATCATACACACTGATCACAAGCCTCTATAGTTCATCCAGACACAAGGGAAATTACAGAACAACCACCATTAGAAGTGGTCCACCTACCTACAACAGTATCATCTAAACATCAAGTATAAGACAACTATAGCTATATCCAATCGTGTCGTTGATTGCATTATTCGAACTCATGTGGTTGCACTCACCACTGTGCTCCAGTCTTGTGGACATGAAGCATCGGAGTGGCCCCAGCTTTATCAACAAGATCCGGACTTCGCCACCACATATCGGCTCTTGGGTAAATGTGCCACTATCACTGATTTTCACATTCAATATAGACTCTTATGCCACCTGGGTCATCTTTTTGTTCCTACAAGCGAGCATGCAAAGTTGATTTGGGAAGCCCACTATAGTTCGGTGGCAGGGCATTTTGGCGGAGAGAAAACTGTGGTCGTTCTTCAGAAACATTTTTATTGGCCAAAAATTCGACAGGACGTCGGCAAGTATATCAGATCTTGCACTACCTGTGCCATTTCCAAGCCAACCATCAAGAAGCAAGGCTTACACACCCCTCTTCCTATTCCAGAGAAGCCATGGGAATCCATCTCAATGAATTACATGTATGGTTTATCATCCACCAAGCATGAGAATGACTGGGTTTTTTGGTCGTTGATCGGTTTTTGAAGATGGCCATCCTCACATCCTGTAAGAAGAATGTCACAGCGACAAAGACTGCCAAGTTCTTCCTCGAACGAGTTTGGGTCCACTTTGGGATACCAAAGACCATCATCTTTGACCGAGACAATAGGTTCCTCAACACCTTTTGGTCAGGTCTATGGTCTATGTTGGACACCAAGCTCACAAAATCCATTGCTTTCCACCCCCAAACCGATGGCCAAACCGAGGTCGTCAATCGAATGATTGTGCACATCATACACATGTACAATTCTAATCATCCTCGTACATGGGACGAGAGTCTTCCATATGTCCAACATAGCTACAACATGGCTCTCCATAGTTCCACCGTCCATAGCCCATTTCAGGTGGGTCTGGGATTCCAACCCTTGGGACCCATTGATGTTGCACTTCCTCTTGCCACTGCACAAACATACTCTTCCCTTGATCAGTCTACGATCGACAAAGCCACCATATTCATTGAGCGGATTCAGCACATCCCCCAACATGTCCAAGATATTTTGTAGAAGTCCAATGCTAAGTACAAGCAGCACCATGATCAACACAAGGTACCACACCAGTTTCAGGTTGGCGAAAAAGTTTGGTTACATTTGCAGAAGGAGCGTCTCACTAGGCCCCATCAGAAGCTTCGCCCACTTCATTAAGGGCCTTACACTATCACCAAGGTTGTGGGTAGCAATGCTTTTGAGCTCAACACTCCACCCTTCCTGGTACTGTTTGGTACTGTCTAGTCCCTTTCTTGACGTAGGGTGGTCCATCTAGTGTACTGGTCCTCGTAGCTTCCAATAGGGTAGTATTGTTCTTTAACAGTGCCCTGGAAGGAATCCCATGTAGGGGCCACCACAAAAATTGTTTTTTCCTCCACGACCCTTTTCTCAGAGTAAGTATCCCACTAGTCTTTCACATGGAGAACGACCTTGAGAAGTGAAAAAGTGATATTTTCCCTATTGAAAAAATTGTGGACCAAAAAATATCCCTCGAGTATATTCAACCATTTATCTACAACATCCACATCTATCAGTTCTTCAAATAATGGAATATCAAAATTTACCTGTACCTTGAAGGGGGTTGCATGGCCGCTTGATGAATATGCTTCTCCCGTGGGCAGTTGTCGAAGGATCTACGTGAAGTTGTCCATCATTTCGTTCCTTTGTCATGCAAGGGCTTCCTCGAGCAACATTTTAATAGGATCTCCTGCTCCATCATCTTTCTTTTTGTCTCCCATGGGTGGTTGTCGGGCTCGGCGCGACCGATCTGGTAATGGATCAATGGGTTCGAGTCCCAACTTCTTGTACCCAGACCTTGTTGGGGACATGCACGAAGAAAGATAAATGAAGATCAAACCGCTCTGATACCACTGATCCAGATTTAAGAGCGGAAGAAACTTATTAACAGACTAAATATAATAAACATAGAGATCGGAAGAATAACACAAATATCCAGTGAACAATATCTTCTATTAAATAATGAAATAGGTTGAAACTCTAAAACTGTAGAACTGAAACTTGATCGAATGGTGGTAGTTATCTCTGAGAAGAGATGTGACTGTTACGCGCATCTGTCTGAGCATAATGGATTACAATGAGGCTCCATAGGCCCTTTTCATATTACTCATGAATGCCAAAACCCTAGACATAAAAAAACCTAACCCTAGAAGGTGAAATGCCAAAAGTCATGTGGGGCCTATGGGTAAGTTGGTGTAATTTGGTACCTCAACTTCCTAGGGTCATAAATTTTGCATACGACCTCCGTTTTAGGTGCGTGGTAGCCCATTGGAAAGGTCTTTCAGAGAAATACACATTTTGTTGTCATACTCTGACTCTATCTACAATTTGACTGTGGCGAGCCAAAAAAACAATGTTTAGAGCCTCAAAATAGCCCTGAAAGTACAATAAGATGTGCTGACATGAAAACATACAAAATAAGCTAGATGGATTAGGCGAGAGGCCACTCGTATCCACCTGGAGAATGTGTGAGGCTTCAAACAACCCCAGAAGTGTAGAACTCACAATTATAAAGCAGTACAAAAAGACGTGTTGAACAAAAACGGATATGAGGAGCCAATTGGAATAGGTGGGTGGCCACCAATATCCACTTGTATCAGGTGGAGAGGGCGAAGAGGGGTTGGTAGGGGGAGAAATATTGGATCAAGAATGAGGAATAAATGGGGTATTTTTAATTTGAGAATTCACCAACCTTTGGGCTTTTCGGGCTCTTTGAAAGAATTCCAACTATGTAGTAGGATGAGCCATTAATACTTGTGCACATATCTCTTCATTCATACCATTAATAAAACATTCCTTGAAAAAAGTATCGGACATGCCTTTGGTGTAGATGATCATTTTCTCAAAAGCGGATATGAACTCTTCGATTGTACCAATTTGTTTAAGCTTGGTTAGTCATCCCAAATAATGAGTGTATGTTTCAAAGAATTCATAGATGTTTGAGAAAAATTGTGTCCAAGCAATATAACCCCTCTGAGAGTTCTTATGTCATTTCCATAATTTCCAATTCTCCAAATACAGATATAAGACACTTTTATGAACTTTCATGAAGTCATATGTGATGACATGCAAGGAAAATTAATGTTCCAACTTAGTAACCCGACTTGTGGGGTTAGATCAATAAAATTCATTAAGATCCACTTGAGGAAGTCTATGCCACATTTGAGTCATAAGATCATGAACGAGTGGGGTAAAGTGAGGTCCAATGGGATTGGATGATTCATCCCCTTCATTTTAGGAAAACTAGTCCTGCCATTGATAACTCGCAGATTGTGAAGCAAGCAGTTGAACTTGCATCACCATGAGTTTAAACATCTAGTCTAGGAGCGACTCCAGGTTGGTCATCTTGTCATGGATGGAATCAATATTTTCCGAGCATGGGATTGATTTCATTCTATCATGTGTTTCAACTCATCACAAAGAGTTTACAAAGAGGAGAATATGGTGGATAACTCTATGCCTTGAGTAGAAACTATAGAGATGTGTTTCTATAAGAAAAAGGTTACTGCAGAGTGGTCTTTTGAAAGGGTTTCTTAGTAGTGGAGTGAGCAACATTGTGATCAACACTGTATCCTGGGTATTTTGAGAGGGTTTCCTAGTAGTGGGGTGAGTAGGTCCACAAAAGAGACTTATTATAAAGTGGTACCATGATGATCGAATTGACACAAGGATTTTGTTGAGATAAGTATCAAATAAGGGTGCATGTAGGACCTAGATTTATATTTTCTTTTACTCATGCCATAGTTATACTCCCACTTGAATATTTCTACACAAACATAATTCTCAAATTCTTAATATTACAAGTTATGTAAGAATTTCATGGATTGGAAACGTGGAGCAGGGTTTCTAGGTTCCTGAGGGAAAGGGAGTGTCAAGTGCTACTAATATACTTGTAGGGTCCAATAGTAGTACTCGCCCCAATCTCTTAGCACACCAACTAAGGAGCCTCGATTGTATTATTAGTTGTACTAACTAATTTCCCATGTACTAGAGAGTGATCTTCTCGAGTGTTTTTCTTGATGCACTATAGCAAAAAGATGATCAACCAATTTATCTAAAGTTGGTTTCAAGTAACCTAGTCGACTTTCAATATACCTGAAGGTACATGTAAATGAAATTGTATATGTAGGTGTTGTTTGATGCGGTAGTACTTGAATGAGTACCAATAGGGATTAAACGGGTGTCGAACCAGGTGAAATCATGTGTGTTTCCTACTTGTATTATTCCCCTACCACAGGTTTACCTATTGAATGATAAATCACTATGTTATTTATAAATGTTAGAATACATCTCTAGCGTGAAAAAAAACTCTAAAATATTGGTTCAAGAAAGTGTTCTAATACCAATTGTGGTGTTCTTTGTTACAAAATTGAAAAATCCATAATAGAAATTATAGAATATATCTAGATTTATATAAGAAATAACATATTATAACAACAATAGGCAAAAGAAGAACATGCATACCACAAATAATTATACCTTTATTGATGAGAACAATGTTCACTTGTCTCTTCTAGGGGGCAACCTCCAAATGAGTTAAAGAAACAACCTATAGCAAAACACCAATTATAATATACTTCGCAAGACATCTCATATCATTACCTCTACTTCTTTATATAGTTCTATCTACTTCGTAAAAACTTTATATTAAGTATAACCTCTTCTTATAATTATTGGTTTCACATTCTATCTAATACATAAATCTTATTTACTAAAAATGACTTCAATACAAAAACTCATGTATAAAAATGAAATTCCAAGTAGATTTACAATGTTATGATAATTGGTATAAAAACATTCATGTACTATCATATAGATCTCCTTTTACTTAAAAATTTTTCCTTAACTACTCAAACGTATATTATCGACATTTTAGCAAATTTTTGAAGTCAAAACAAAATTAGCAACTCTTGCTATCAAAAACGGATAGGGACTGAATTTAATAAGTTCGGTAGCGTAATCAAAGCATTACGTTAGAATATAATAATTTGTTTATGAAAAAAAAAGGAGTATGATTGTTTCCATTACTACAAATAGCATGACCACAAAACACATAGAATCCAATGTAACTAATTATATTTAATCGTGCTAACAATCAGAGTTGTTTTGTCAACATGTAACCGCCGAATTAAAAATATTATCATAAGAATCCAACATTCAACTACCCCTCTAAGAATATCATCTTTAGAATCCAACGCCCAACTGCAAATCTAAGAATATCGTGTGAAAGTGGCCCGCACTTCGACATTCTCGTAAAGTAATCTTTGAGTTCAATATAAAATGTATTTTCCCATCTTATAGGTTTTCTTGGCACGCATATTGAGAAGATAAGGAAATAATTAACCCAATCATAAATGTGTTAGTTAATCGATAGAAATAGATTTAATTTAATTTATAAAAATGAAATAGGAAGTGGAAGTTTAATTTTATCAGTTGTATAGAAGTTATAAATCTTAATTTAAGATGTGAAAAGCCTTAAAACAAGGAAATCCAGCTCATCAAAATAGAGAACATCAAAGCAACTTACTAAGAAGAATGTGATGTATGCCATTTGAGATGTTAACGCATATCAAACACCTTGGAGAAAAATGGGCTAAGGATCTTTGATATTTATTATTTGATCTTTATTAGCCATTAATGTTAGGAGGGAGTCAAATGAATTCATGAAGAAGCAATAAAACTAGCCTCTAATCTCTCATAATAAAGAGAGAAATTTGCATAGCTATGTGAGTCCATGAAGAAGCAATAAAACCATCCTCCAATCTCATAATAAAGAGAGTATTTGATTGCAAATTGCTCATTAGTTTTTGAGTTGTAATATGAGTCTTATAATAGAGTATTTGTATTTGATTGCAAATTGCTCATTAGTTTTTGAGTTGTAATATGGTCTTGTGAAATATGGAATTTTATGTCAATGCAAAGTAAATGGGAACTCATTTTGAGTTGTGCTAGAGGAACCTTCATATGAGTCTTATAATAAAGTATTTGATTGCAAATTGCTCATTAATTTTTGAGCTGTAATATGGTCTTGTGAAATATGGAATTCTATGTCAATGCAAAGTAAATGGGAATCCACTTTGAGTTGTGTTAGAGGAACCTTCAGTCTGTAAGGGAACTTAGCATTGGTGTATCTAAGAGACTTGATGAAACCATCCTTGAAATGAATACAGAAACAAGAGTAGTAAAGGAGCTTGGAGTAAAGTAGTTTTTTGAAAGGTAGGCTTTGTAGATTTCAACTCAAATTCCCTTATTTTTCTCTCTCTTACAAAGCTCGGAGACATCTAATGAGAATGCATGTGGAGGTGCTATGTCAATATCAAGATCAACTAGATGGAACAACAAAGAGGTTCTAACATACCTGAAGGATTCCACCCCACGCTCTACCAATCGTATAGAGGACATGAATTCTAGATATATGTGCATAAGCCAACCAAAATGACAGTTTCCCATCCCCTTGAGCTTGTGTATCGCCCTCACCACCTACAATATCACCGAAAAAAAAAAAGTGGTAGTACCAAACTTCACAAGAATGATGGTCTAAGGAATTTATCTCTTGGCATGAATGTTTTGAGAACATTGAGATAGATACCCTCTCTATCCAAATACAGTTTATTACCAGAAGGTATGGTCCCCAAATCGCATACCCATATAGGAGAGAAATGATCAACAACGAGTGAAAAAGGTGAATCTTTGTTTGAAAATTTGACACTAAAATTGGAAGAAATGCCTCTAAAGGGTGGTGATGATCCAAAATGGATGATAATAATAATATTGTTATTATTATTATTATTATTATTATTATTATTTTAATTTTAAGGTTGCGACCAAACCAAACACCAAATTGGTGTATGAACCCCCCTTGTTTGTAAGACAACAAGGCACCGGTTTGACTATTTTGGTACTTCATGGGTGAAAAAATTGTAGCTATTGGCTTGAAGGGCCCATTTTATGGACAAGACCCACTTCATTGATTTGGGGTCTACTGACTTATGGAGATTGTTTGAGGCATTGAAGGACTTTTTGGGGGTCAAAACTTTGCAAACAAAATTACCAACCTCTCAACACTATTCTACACATTAAGAGTTTTTTAATTATGTGAAGATCACTTCAATTGGAGTTTGTATGAGGAAGTTATGACCCCCGTAAGTTCATTGATCTTGTTTACCACCATGATACCATGTAGATGTTGCGTCCACTTCTATTACTTACACATTTAGAGTTGGTCACTCGTGGACTTTCAAGAATATTTTAGAGGGTCCAGTACCCTAATGCTAATCGAGAGTTGAAGCATGCAAAATCCCTAACCCTAGATGGATATCAACACAAGTAAAATATTGTGCCGCTAGGATAGGAAGCAGATTTATTTTTATCGTATTATTTATTATTCCATAGTAGAGCAGAACATTAGAAGTGGAATATTGAAGTAGAAGGAAGTAGAAGATCCTCTAGCAACAATATAAGCCATAGTGTCCATGGCAACTCTATAGTGAGTGCACTTTCTTTGTATTTGCATTTCATAACTAAGAAGAAAATAACAAACTCACATTGTAATTGGGTCTTTCCATATTGGGTTTCCAAGTGTACATCTTGTAGTCATTGTGTGGATGATGTGTTATTTGTTTAACTTCATTCATTCCAATGTATTCATTATATAGATGATATTGTATTTGTTTAGCTTCATTCATTTCAATGTGGTCATTATATCTATGGTGTGCTATTTGTTTAACTTTATTCATTTCAATGTCTTCATTGTGTCTATGGTGTGTTATTTATTTAGCTTCATTCATTTCATTATTTTCATTATATCCATGGTGTACTATTTGATTTAACTTCTTTCATTTCTCTTCAATTTATTTCAATGTTTTCTGGGCTAAACTAATAATATTAAATTACTTAATTTAAATGTAAAGTAAAACATTGTATAATAAAAAATTACAAAATATTATAAAATTTATTATGACTTATTATTTTATTGAAATATCCATAACAATTTTAATTTTATAATAGGATTATCTCAACTAACATGAATAAAGGAGATGCAAGTAACACTAAAAAAAAAAATGTTGGAAAACCATAATTTTTATTTTTTTAAATTTAAATAAATATTAAAAAAAATCAAAATATGTTAACCAATGAGTAACAATATATATTTATTAAACACATTAAGGACAATGTGGCACTTGTACCCCATCCATCATAACCATATTCTTAATTCGGAGTGATCGGAGGGCCAGGTGCTTCCCCTTTAACACAAACATCATACAATCTGGAGTCTGGACCATCATTTATCAATTCAATATTTAATAATATTAAAAGTCTCAAAATCCACGTTGGCCGTATCGACATAATTACAACATAGAAAACAGAAAGGCCTCCAAAGCATTCCACATTTAGTCAGAAGAAGACTACAATTACTTTCACTAAATCACAATAAGGCGTCAGAAATTCCACGCATCAGAACGCATTAGCGATCTGCTTTTTCAATGGAAAATTAGTGCTTTCCACAAGCAAATGCATAAATCGCGGCATTGATTGGTTATGAGTCCAACAAAAGAAAAGACTGAGAAGGGAAATATCCAAGTACAAACATAAAAAATTATTCTCATTATATGCTCTTTGAATTTGAAGCCATAAATATATTCATCTGCCAATGTTGGGCGCAACGTTAATCCCTCTGTTTTAATGCTAATCACGATCCTCGAGCCAATGCCTGCCATTGATAAAAGTTTTGACCAGGAACGGTTGAGCCTGCGCCGGTGTCAACTCGTGAACCCATGAAATCCGTTGCGCAGCTCGAGCTCCCGGACCATAACAATTGTAGAGACCGAAGAACACAGTCCTGCAAATACCCAATACAGCATTCACCATTGAAGTATGATTGAATTAATGGAGCCTGTCAATCTTTTCATAAGCTTCGATTATGGATTCCTTTTTTTCCCCAATAAATACAATGATACTATGGATCTAATTAATACGCACCCGTCTTTACTGGTTTGAGCCCAGTCGTCCCACCCTGCAATTATGTCGTCGAAGTAGGAATAAGCATAGACGATACGCGAGTACTGTCCCATGGCGCGGCCCAGGTAAAGTGGTCCAGTGCCCGTCACTTTACAGTGCAAAAAGGAAAAGCCCGTGTCCTCGTTCGGCATCGTCCGGGCTTGAGCGGCTATAGCCCCGAACACTCGGGCTATAGAATGTAGTTCGCATTTCTGCATTTTCAGTACTTGGAATTAGAATTCCAGATTTATAAATGGGAGTGATCAGAAAAGTTCGTAGAGAGGAATGGCAGGGGAAACAGTACGCACGTAATAGATAGACCGTGCGTTGCCGAAAATGAAGTCGATGGATCCCTGGATGAAGCATTCTTTGAAGAAATGACGGCCGGCGTCGTCGCAGAGGGTGTCCTGCGCTCCGTAGAAGCCGCAGCCGAGGAAGTATGCTTTGTCACCTGATATGCGGAAGGATGCTGCCTGCCACCCTTCCATTCCTGGAAGAGGCGCCGGGGCTGAGTTCTGCATCAGTACAATCACAGAAAAATAGGCTGAAACTTGATGAATTTCAACGCAGAATACTGTACTGTTTCGAAAGAAATTGTTTGAGTACATGCTGAGTTTAATTCACCTTGAAGCTGATGTTCTTCGCGGTAAAATGGTTAGCCAACACCGTGACAGAGGCCGTGTTGTAAGTGTGAAGCTCCTGCCCGTCTGCGCCGACATCGCTGGCTTTGTTGTGCCATTCAATAACCGTGCGTCCCATTCCCGCGCCTTGGAATATGATATATGGCTTCGCTTGAGGCACAAGCACCTTCTCCCTGTATTAATATGAACCCAAACACCATCAGTCCTCCTAGGGGAGCAAAAGTGAGGAATATCAAAACTTTACTGGTCCAAGGTTCAAATCTCCAGAGACGCCTTAAGCCCAGTAATATTCTTTAAAAAAAGGGAGGTAATATTCTAGAAAGGGAGATGTCTTTGCTGGACAATGATAATAACCAGTGTAGTGCCGAGAGTTATTAAACCCTTTTTAAGTGGCACAATTTTGGATTGATTGGTCTGTGACCGGGGATCTCATTTTCTGGATGGGGTAAGTCAGACAATAACAGTGAAATATATATTTTTAAAGAATTCCTGGAAAAGGGTTGAGATGCTTTAAAAGCTATCTTTTTCTTGGAAAAACCAAGAATAGAGACTCACAGTCTCTGCTGATTTTAGCTGAAACACATTCTATTATTTCAGGTTGATTTTGGTAGTAAACCACGGGTCACGGTACAGATGCGAATGGTGGAAAAGCTTCGACTATGAACTAGAAAACGATATTCTATAAACTTCTCATATACAAAGAACAATTTCATCAAAAAAAATTCAGAGGGAAAGTCTGGTATGTCAATTGTCCTTAAACCGGCATAATCTAGCAAGGAAACTCTCAATTCTCCTAGAGTTCACATTGTCGAGCAAGGCAAACGGAGTAAGAAAAAATATAAACCTAAAGCTCACATTGTCTGACAGGGCAGTTTGAAGAAAAAAGATTATGCGTGTGCTTGACCAGGAACGAAGCAAAATGAAGAGCTTACATGGTGGATTCAGCTTAACAGCAAAACAAATAGACAGTTACATGAGGGTTATATTAGAATGTATGCAATTAATCTGGATAATATAGCTTTCTTTGTAATATGGAGAGTTTGGGATTTCAAACAATGTTGCTCTGTAATCTGGAGAATTTGAGAGTTCAAGTAATTTCAAACGGAAGGGAATGAAAATGTAATGTACTCTTGTATTTGCATTTTTACTATCATTCAATGGATCCTTATATCAACTATATAAAAAATTTAGAAATTTAAATATTTTTATAACATCTAATTTAATTAGCTGGATTAGTTAAAGTTTCTACATTTTTTATCCTTAAATCATCCTTGTATGAATTAATCATCCTTGTATGAATTAATGGAAGAAAAAAAAAATCCAAATAACCAGACATTGATATGGATCTACAGCAAAAATAAATAATTACAACACTTACTGATAGAAGCCAGGCCTGATTTCTATTATAACTCGTTCTCTATTCCCATTTGGAATAGAATCAACCGCAGCCTGAACACTGCCAAAATGCCCTCCCCCGTTTTTATCAACGACAATGTAACGAGTTCCGACCGGGCCACGCCACCCGTGCCTTCCCTTGACAAACCCATTCCTTGAATCGAAATAATAAGCTTCTGCCAATGCAGGTATTAGCAGAGCGAGAACGACGGGCAGGCACAGATTAAAGCCTTCCATTGGCGTGGAAACCAAAATCAGAGAGAGAGAGAGAGGATTTCACGGTTTTGGGTTTGGGCTTCAGCTGATGTTCGTTTAAAAACACGACTTCGGCGACTACCGTGACACAGTCCTCCCACAGTACAGAATTAACGCTGACAGAGATTCGATCTCTGGACCATATTGTCTGTGTCGAAATTTGCGCCGGGTTCCACTGCTGGGCCAGGCCACTGTCAAATCAAAGCGCACATGCTCATTGTGGCCCATCATTCTGGCATGTTCAGCGGCCTTTTACTTTTTCATACTCTGGACATAAATTTCTCTTCTTTGATTAAT
>ML781015.1:641776-661819 GCA_009831015.1 Picea engelmannii | reverse complement strand
GATTTCAATAACAAACATGTGGGTTTTCAAGCAATAATCACCCATTTAGAGCATCATAATTACACAACAATCACCACATTTCATATAACCTCCATTAGAATTAATGATTTGGAAGTTTTTCATGGCATGGATGTAGCAGTGTGTTTCTTGGGCTACACATCGATGAATGAAGTTATGGGTGCTACCACTTCCAATTAAGACAATAACTTTGCAATGTTTGATGTATCCAATCAATTTGATGGTTTGGGGAGAAGAAATACCAGTAAAGTCATACATAGAGATTTTTGGTTCCACGTCCTATGGAGTGAATGGGGAAATTTATTCAACGAGTGGATGACTAGTCTCTAGAGGTATATATCTAGCTTCAACATCAGAAATATCCTCTGAAATGGCCATAAACATATCTTTCTCCTTACATTTTTCCCAAGAAAATAATTCTCATGATAGTTGTAGTAGAGACCTTTAAGTTGGTTCTTTGCAATTTTTACATAGGTTAACTTGTGGATATTGAGGGGTGGAGGGGGAGAAGATGGATTGGTAGGGGGAGGAATAATGGATCAAGAATGAGGAATAAATGGGGTATTTTTCATTTGAGAATTCACCACCCTTTGGAGCTTTGAAGCTTCTTGGGTCTACCCAATTTCTACCCACGGTTCATGTTGGGATTCTCCCATATTGCATGGTCCCTCAGCCAAGTGACCAAGGGCGGTGGTAGGGCCAAGTACATATGGGGGAAGGAGCAACAACGAGCATTTGATGACCTGAAACATCGCTTGTGCTCAGCTCCAATACTCTCCTTTCTCGATCTACAACACCCATTCAAGATTGAGACTGATGCATCTGACTATGTTGTGGGTGCAGTTCTCACTCAGCATGGGCATCCTGTGGGATACCATAGTGAGACACTCTCTGATACTGTCCGGAAATACCCCACCTATGACAAGGAAATGTATTCCATTGTACAAGCTTGTCGTTAATGGAAACATTACATCCTGGGGAACGAGAAAATCATACACACTGATCACAAGCCTCTATAGTTCATCCAGACACAAGGGAAATTACAGAACAACCACCATTAGAAGTGGTCCACCTACCTACAACAGTATCATCTAAACATCAAGTATAAGACAACTATAGCTATATCCAATCGTGTCGTTGATTGCATTATTCGAACTCATGTGGTTGCACTCACCACTGTGCTCCAGTCTTGTGGACATGAAGCATCGGAGTGGCCCCAGCTTTATCAACAAGATCCGGACTTCGCCACCACATATCGGCTCTTGGGTAAATGTGCCACTATCACTGATTTTCACATTCAATATAGACTCTTATGCCACCTGGGTCATCTTTTTGTTCCTACAAGCGAGCATGCAAAGTTGATTTGGGAAGCCCACTATAGTTCGGTGGCAGGGCATTTTGGCGGAGAGAAAACTGTGGTCGTTCTTCAGAAACATTTTTATTGGCCAAAAATTCGACAGGACGTCGGCAAGTATATCAGATCTTGCACTACCTGTGCCATTTCCAAGCCAACCATCAAGAAGCAAGGCTTACACACCCCTCTTCCTATTCCAGAGAAGCCATGGGAATCCATCTCAATGAATTACATGTATGGTTTATCATCCACCAAGCATGAGAATGACTGGGTTTTTTGGTCGTTGATCGGTTTTTGAAGATGGCCATCCTCACATCCTGTAAGAAGAATGTCACAGCGACAAAGACTGCCAAGTTCTTCCTCGAACGAGTTTGGGTCCACTTTGGGATACCAAAGACCATCATCTTTGACCGAGACAATAGGTTCCTCAACACCTTTTGGTCAGGTCTATGGTCTATGTTGGACACCAAGCTCACAAAATCCATTGCTTTCCACCCCCAAACCGATGGCCAAACCGAGGTCGTCAATCGAATGATTGTGCACATCATACACATGTACAATTCTAATCATCCTCGTACATGGGACGAGAGTCTTCCATATGTCCAACATAGCTACAACATGGCTCTCCATAGTTCCACCGTCCATAGCCCATTTCAGGTGGGTCTGGGATTCCAACCCTTGGGACCCATTGATGTTGCACTTCCTCTTGCCACTGCACAAACATACTCTTCCCTTGATCAGTCTACGATCGACAAAGCCACCATATTCATTGAGCGGATTCAGCACATCCCCCAACATGTCCAAGATATTTTGTAGAAGTCCAATGCTAAGTACAAGCAGCACCATGATCAACACAAGGTACCACACCAGTTTCAGGTTGGCGAAAAAGTTTGGTTACATTTGCAGAAGGAGCGTCTCACTAGGCCCCATCAGAAGCTTCGCCCACTTCATTAAGGGCCTTACACTATCACCAAGGTTGTGGGTAGCAATGCTTTTGAGCTCAACACTCCACCCTTCCTGGTACTGTTTGGTACTGTCTAGTCCCTTTCTTGACGTAGGGTGGTCCATCTAGTGTACTGGTCCTCGTAGCTTCCAATAGGGTAGTATTGTTCTTTAACAGTGCCCTGGAAGGAATCCCATGTAGGGGCCACCACAAAAATTGTTTTTTCCTCCACGACCCTTTTCTCAGAGTAAGTATCCCACTAGTCTTTCACATGGAGAACGACCTTGAGAAGTGAAAAAGTGATATTTTCCCTATTGAAAAAATTGTGGACCAAAAAATATCCCTCGAGTATATTCAACCATTTATCTACAACATCCACATCTATCAGTTCTTCAAATAATGGAATATCAAAATTTACCTGTACCTTGAAGGGGGTTGCATGGCCGCTTGATGAATATGCTTCTCCCGTGGGCAGTTGTCGAAGGATCTACGTGAAGTTGTCCATCATTTCGTTCCTTTGTCATGCAAGGGCTTCCTCGAGCAACATTTTAATAGGATCTCCTGCTCCATCATCTTTCTTTTTGTCTCCCATGGGTGGTTGTCGGGCTCGGCGCGACCGATCTGGTAATGGATCAATGGGTTCGAGTCCCAACTTCTTGTACCCAGACCTTGTTGGGGACATGCACGAAGAAAGATAAATGAAGATCAAACCGCTCTGATACCACTGATCCAGATTTAAGAGCGGAAGAAACTTATTAACAGACTAAATATAATAAACATAGAGATCGGAAGAATAACACAAATATCCAGTGAACAATATCTTCTATTAAATAATGAAATAGGTTGAAACTCTAAAACTGTAGAACTGAAACTTGATCGAATGGTGGTAGTTATCTCTGAGAAGAGATGTGACTGTTACGCGCATCTGTCTGAGCATAATGGATTACAATGAGGCTCCATAGGCCCTTTTCATATTACTCATGAATGCCAAAACCCTAGACATAAAAAAACCTAACCCTAGAAGGTGAAATGCCAAAAGTCATGTGGGGCCTATGGGTAAGTTGGTGTAATTTGGTACCTCAACTTCCTAGGGTCATAAATTTTGCATACGACCTCCGTTTTAGGTGCGTGGTAGCCCATTGGAAAGGTCTTTCAGAGAAATACACATTTTGTTGTCATACTCTGACTCTATCTACAATTTGACTGTGGCGAGCCAAAAAAACAATGTTTAGAGCCTCAAAATAGCCCTGAAAGTACAATAAGATGTGCTGACATGAAAACATACAAAATAAGCTAGATGGATTAGGCGAGAGGCCACTCGTATCCACCTGGAGAATGTGTGAGGCTTCAAACAACCCCAGAAGTGTAGAACTCACAATTATAAAGCAGTACAAAAAGACGTGTTGAACAAAAACGGATATGAGGAGCCAATTGGAATAGGTGGGTGGCCACCAATATCCACTTGTATCAGGTGGAGAGGGCGAAGAGGGGTTGGTAGGGGGAGAAATATTGGATCAAGAATGAGGAATAAATGGGGTATTTTTAATTTGAGAATTCACCAACCTTTGGGCTTTTCGGGCTCTTTGAAAGAATTCCAACTATGTAGTAGGATGAGCCATTAATACTTGTGCACATATCTCTTCATTCATACCATTAATAAAACATTCCTTGAAAAAAGTATCGGACATGCCTTTGGTGTAGATGATCATTTTCTCAAAAGCGGATATGAACTCTTCGATTGTACCAATTTGTTTAAGCTTGGTTAGTCATCCCAAATAATGAGTGTATGTTTCAAAGAATTCATAGATGTTTGAGAAAAATTGTGTCCAAGCAATATAACCCCTCTGAGAGTTCTTATGTCATTTCCATAATTTCCAATTCTCCAAATACAGATATAAGACACTTTTATGAACTTTCATGAAGTCATATGTGATGACATGCAAGGAAAATTAATGTTCCAACTTAGTAACCCGACTTGTGGGGTTAGATCAATAAAATTCATTAAGATCCACTTGAGGAAGTCTATGCCACATTTGAGTCATAAGATCATGAACGAGTGGGGTAAAGTGAGGTCCAATGGGATTGGATGATTCATCCCCTTCATTTTAGGAAAACTAGTCCTGCCATTGATAACTCGCAGATTGTGAAGCAAGCAGTTGAACTTGCATCACCATGAGTTTAAACATCTAGTCTAGGAGCGACTCCAGGTTGGTCATCTTGTCATGGATGGAATCAATATTTTCCGAGCATGGGATTGATTTCATTCTATCATGTGTTTCAACTCATCACAAAGAGTTTACAAAGAGGAGAATATGGTGGATAACTCTATGCCTTGAGTAGAAACTATAGAGATGTGTTTCTATAAGAAAAAGGTTACTGCAGAGTGGTCTTTTGAAAGGGTTTCTTAGTAGTGGAGTGAGCAACATTGTGATCAACACTGTATCCTGGGTATTTTGAGAGGGTTTCCTAGTAGTGGGGTGAGTAGGTCCACAAAAGAGACTTATTATAAAGTGGTACCATGATGATCGAATTGACACAAGGATTTTGTTGAGATAAGTATCAAATAAGGGTGCATGTAGGACCTAGATTTATATTTTCTTTTACTCATGCCATAGTTATACTCCCACTTGAATATTTCTACACAAACATAATTCTCAAATTCTTAATATTACAAGTTATGTAAGAATTTCATGGATTGGAAACGTGGAGCAGGGTTTCTAGGTTCCTGAGGGAAAGGGAGTGTCAAGTGCTACTAATATACTTGTAGGGTCCAATAGTAGTACTCGCCCCAATCTCTTAGCACACCAACTAAGGAGCCTCGATTGTATTATTAGTTGTACTAACTAATTTCCCATGTACTAGAGAGTGATCTTCTCGAGTGTTTTTCTTGATGCACTATAGCAAAAAGATGATCAACCAATTTATCTAAAGTTGGTTTCAAGTAACCTAGTCGACTTTCAATATACCTGAAGGTACATGTAAATGAAATTGTATATGTAGGTGTTGTTTGATGCGGTAGTACTTGAATGAGTACCAATAGGGATTAAACGGGTGTCGAACCAGGTGAAATCATGTGTGTTTCCTACTTGTATTATTCCCCTACCACAGGTTTACCTATTGAATGATAAATCACTATGTTATTTATAAATGTTAGAATACATCTCTAGCGTGAAAAAAAACTCTAAAATATTGGTTCAAGAAAGTGTTCTAATACCAATTGTGGTGTTCTTTGTTACAAAATTGAAAAATCCATAATAGAAATTATAGAATATATCTAGATTTATATAAGAAATAACATATTATAACAACAATAGGCAAAAGAAGAACATGCATACCACAAATAATTATACCTTTATTGATGAGAACAATGTTCACTTGTCTCTTCTAGGGGGCAACCTCCAAATGAGTTAAAGAAACAACCTATAGCAAAACACCAATTATAATATACTTCGCAAGACATCTCATATCATTACCTCTACTTCTTTATATAGTTCTATCTACTTCGTAAAAACTTTATATTAAGTATAACCTCTTCTTATAATTATTGGTTTCACATTCTATCTAATACATAAATCTTATTTACTAAAAATGACTTCAATACAAAAACTCATGTATAAAAATGAAATTCCAAGTAGATTTACAATGTTATGATAATTGGTATAAAAACATTCATGTACTATCATATAGATCTCCTTTTACTTAAAAATTTTTCCTTAACTACTCAAACGTATATTATCGACATTTTAGCAAATTTTTGAAGTCAAAACAAAATTAGCAACTCTTGCTATCAAAAACGGATAGGGACTGAATTTAATAAGTTCGGTAGCGTAATCAAAGCATTACGTTAGAATATAATAATTTGTTTATGAAAAAAAAAGGAGTATGATTGTTTCCATTACTACAAATAGCATGACCACAAAACACATAGAATCCAATGTAACTAATTATATTTAATCGTGCTAACAATCAGAGTTGTTTTGTCAACATGTAACCGCCGAATTAAAAATATTATCATAAGAATCCAACATTCAACTACCCCTCTAAGAATATCATCTTTAGAATCCAACGCCCAACTGCAAATCTAAGAATATCGTGTGAAAGTGGCCCGCACTTCGACATTCTCGTAAAGTAATCTTTGAGTTCAATATAAAATGTATTTTCCCATCTTATAGGTTTTCTTGGCACGCATATTGAGAAGATAAGGAAATAATTAACCCAATCATAAATGTGTTAGTTAATCGATAGAAATAGATTTAATTTAATTTATAAAAATGAAATAGGAAGTGGAAGTTTAATTTTATCAGTTGTATAGAAGTTATAAATCTTAATTTAAGATGTGAAAAGCCTTAAAACAAGGAAATCCAGCTCATCAAAATAGAGAACATCAAAGCAACTTACTAAGAAGAATGTGATGTATGCCATTTGAGATGTTAACGCATATCAAACACCTTGGAGAAAAATGGGCTAAGGATCTTTGATATTTATTATTTGATCTTTATTAGCCATTAATGTTAGGAGGGAGTCAAATGAATTCATGAAGAAGCAATAAAACTAGCCTCTAATCTCTCATAATAAAGAGAGAAATTTGCATAGCTATGTGAGTCCATGAAGAAGCAATAAAACCATCCTCCAATCTCATAATAAAGAGAGTATTTGATTGCAAATTGCTCATTAGTTTTTGAGTTGTAATATGAGTCTTATAATAGAGTATTTGTATTTGATTGCAAATTGCTCATTAGTTTTTGAGTTGTAATATGGTCTTGTGAAATATGGAATTTTATGTCAATGCAAAGTAAATGGGAACTCATTTTGAGTTGTGCTAGAGGAACCTTCATATGAGTCTTATAATAAAGTATTTGATTGCAAATTGCTCATTAATTTTTGAGCTGTAATATGGTCTTGTGAAATATGGAATTCTATGTCAATGCAAAGTAAATGGGAATCCACTTTGAGTTGTGTTAGAGGAACCTTCAGTCTGTAAGGGAACTTAGCATTGGTGTATCTAAGAGACTTGATGAAACCATCCTTGAAATGAATACAGAAACAAGAGTAGTAAAGGAGCTTGGAGTAAAGTAGTTTTTTGAAAGGTAGGCTTTGTAGATTTCAACTCAAATTCCCTTATTTTTCTCTCTCTTACAAAGCTCGGAGACATCTAATGAGAATGCATGTGGAGGTGCTATGTCAATATCAAGATCAACTAGATGGAACAACAAAGAGGTTCTAACATACCTGAAGGATTCCACCCCACGCTCTACCAATCGTATAGAGGACATGAATTCTAGATATATGTGCATAAGCCAACCAAAATGACAGTTTCCCATCCCCTTGAGCTTGTGTATCGCCCTCACCACCTACAATATCACCGAAAAAAAAAAAGTGGTAGTACCAAACTTCACAAGAATGATGGTCTAAGGAATTTATCTCTTGGCATGAATGTTTTGAGAACATTGAGATAGATACCCTCTCTATCCAAATACAGTTTATTACCAGAAGGTATGGTCCCCAAATCGCATACCCATATAGGAGAGAAATGATCAACAACGAGTGAAAAAGGTGAATCTTTGTTTGAAAATTTGACACTAAAATTGGAAGAAATGCCTCTAAAGGGTGGTGATGATCCAAAATGGATGATAATAATAATATTGTTATTATTATTATTATTATTATTATTATTATTTTAATTTTAAGGTTGCGACCAAACCAAACACCAAATTGGTGTATGAACCCCCCTTGTTTGTAAGACAACAAGGCACCGGTTTGACTATTTTGGTACTTCATGGGTGAAAAAATTGTAGCTATTGGCTTGAAGGGCCCATTTTATGGACAAGACCCACTTCATTGATTTGGGGTCTACTGACTTATGGAGATTGTTTGAGGCATTGAAGGACTTTTTGGGGGTCAAAACTTTGCAAACAAAATTACCAACCTCTCAACACTATTCTACACATTAAGAGTTTTTTAATTATGTGAAGATCACTTCAATTGGAGTTTGTATGAGGAAGTTATGACCCCCGTAAGTTCATTGATCTTGTTTACCACCATGATACCATGTAGATGTTGCGTCCACTTCTATTACTTACACATTTAGAGTTGGTCACTCGTGGACTTTCAAGAATATTTTAGAGGGTCCAGTACCCTAATGCTAATCGAGAGTTGAAGCATGCAAAATCCCTAACCCTAGATGGATATCAACACAAGTAAAATATTGTGCCGCTAGGATAGGAAGCAGATTTATTTTTATCGTATTATTTATTATTCCATAGTAGAGCAGAACATTAGAAGTGGAATATTGAAGTAGAAGGAAGTAGAAGATCCTCTAGCAACAATATAAGCCATAGTGTCCATGGCAACTCTATAGTGAGTGCACTTTCTTTGTATTTGCATTTCATAACTAAGAAGAAAATAACAAACTCACATTGTAATTGGGTCTTTCCATATTGGGTTTCCAAGTGTACATCTTGTAGTCATTGTGTGGATGATGTGTTATTTGTTTAACTTCATTCATTCCAATGTATTCATTATATAGATGATATTGTATTTGTTTAGCTTCATTCATTTCAATGTGGTCATTATATCTATGGTGTGCTATTTGTTTAACTTTATTCATTTCAATGTCTTCATTGTGTCTATGGTGTGTTATTTATTTAGCTTCATTCATTTCATTATTTTCATTATATCCATGGTGTACTATTTGATTTAACTTCTTTCATTTCTCTTCAATTTATTTCAATGTTTTCTGGGCTAAACTAATAATATTAAATTACTTAATTTAAATGTAAAGTAAAACATTGTATAATAAAAAATTACAAAATATTATAAAATTTATTATGACTTATTATTTTATTGAAATATCCATAACAATTTTAATTTTATAATAGGATTATCTCAACTAACATGAATAAAGGAGATGCAAGTAACACTAAAAAAAAAAATGTTGGAAAACCATAATTTTTATTTTTTTAAATTTAAATAAATATTAAAAAAAATCAAAATATGTTAACCAATGAGTAACAATATATATTTATTAAACACATTAAGGACAATGTGGCACTTGTACCCCATCCATCATAACCATATTCTTAATTCGGAGTGATCGGAGGGCCAGGTGCTTCCCCTTTAACACAAACATCATACAATCTGGAGTCTGGACCATCATTTATCAATTCAATATTTAATAATATTAAAAGTCTCAAAATCCACGTTGGCCGTATCGACATAATTACAACATAGAAAACAGAAAGGCCTCCAAAGCATTCCACATTTAGTCAGAAGAAGACTACAATTACTTTCACTAAATCACAATAAGGCGTCAGAAATTCCACGCATCAGAACGCATTAGCGATCTGCTTTTTCAATGGAAAATTAGTGCTTTCCACAAGCAAATGCATAAATCGCGGCATTGATTGGTTATGAGTCCAACAAAAGAAAAGACTGAGAAGGGAAATATCCAAGTACAAACATAAAAAATTATTCTCATTATATGCTCTTTGAATTTGAAGCCATAAATATATTCATCTGCCAATGTTGGGCGCAACGTTAATCCCTCTGTTTTAATGCTAATCACGATCCTCGAGCCAATGCCTGCCATTGATAAAAGTTTTGACCAGGAACGGTTGAGCCTGCGCCGGTGTCAACTCGTGAACCCATGAAATCCGTTGCGCAGCTCGAGCTCCCGGACCATAACAATTGTAGAGACCGAAGAACACAGTCCTGCAAATACCCAATACAGCATTCACCATTGAAGTATGATTGAATTAATGGAGCCTGTCAATCTTTTCATAAGCTTCGATTATGGATTCCTTTTTTTCCCCAATAAATACAATGATACTATGGATCTAATTAATACGCACCCGTCTTTACTGGTTTGAGCCCAGTCGTCCCACCCTGCAATTATGTCGTCGAAGTAGGAATAAGCATAGACGATACGCGAGTACTGTCCCATGGCGCGGCCCAGGTAAAGTGGTCCAGTGCCCGTCACTTTACAGTGCAAAAAGGAAAAGCCCGTGTCCTCGTTCGGCATCGTCCGGGCTTGAGCGGCTATAGCCCCGAACACTCGGGCTATAGAATGTAGTTCGCATTTCTGCATTTTCAGTACTTGGAATTAGAATTCCAGATTTATAAATGGGAGTGATCAGAAAAGTTCGTAGAGAGGAATGGCAGGGGAAACAGTACGCACGTAATAGATAGACCGTGCGTTGCCGAAAATGAAGTCGATGGATCCCTGGATGAAGCATTCTTTGAAGAAATGACGGCCGGCGTCGTCGCAGAGGGTGTCCTGCGCTCCGTAGAAGCCGCAGCCGAGGAAGTATGCTTTGTCACCTGATATGCGGAAGGATGCTGCCTGCCACCCTTCCATTCCTGGAAGAGGCGCCGGGGCTGAGTTCTGCATCAGTACAATCACAGAAAAATAGGCTGAAACTTGATGAATTTCAACGCAGAATACTGTACTGTTTCGAAAGAAATTGTTTGAGTACATGCTGAGTTTAATTCACCTTGAAGCTGATGTTCTTCGCGGTAAAATGGTTAGCCAACACCGTGACAGAGGCCGTGTTGTAAGTGTGAAGCTCCTGCCCGTCTGCGCCGACATCGCTGGCTTTGTTGTGCCATTCAATAACCGTGCGTCCCATTCCCGCGCCTTGGAATATGATATATGGCTTCGCTTGAGGCACAAGCACCTTCTCCCTGTATTAATATGAACCCAAACACCATCAGTCCTCCTAGGGGAGCAAAAGTGAGGAATATCAAAACTTTACTGGTCCAAGGTTCAAATCTCCAGAGACGCCTTAAGCCCAGTAATATTCTTTAAAAAAAGGGAGGTAATATTCTAGAAAGGGAGATGTCTTTGCTGGACAATGATAATAACCAGTGTAGTGCCGAGAGTTATTAAACCCTTTTTAAGTGGCACAATTTTGGATTGATTGGTCTGTGACCGGGGATCTCATTTTCTGGATGGGGTAAGTCAGACAATAACAGTGAAATATATATTTTTAAAGAATTCCTGGAAAAGGGTTGAGATGCTTTAAAAGCTATCTTTTTCTTGGAAAAACCAAGAATAGAGACTCACAGTCTCTGCTGATTTTAGCTGAAACACATTCTATTATTTCAGGTTGATTTTGGTAGTAAACCACGGGTCACGGTACAGATGCGAATGGTGGAAAAGCTTCGACTATGAACTAGAAAACGATATTCTATAAACTTCTCATATACAAAGAACAATTTCATCAAAAAAAATTCAGAGGGAAAGTCTGGTATGTCAATTGTCCTTAAACCGGCATAATCTAGCAAGGAAACTCTCAATTCTCCTAGAGTTCACATTGTCGAGCAAGGCAAACGGAGTAAGAAAAAATATAAACCTAAAGCTCACATTGTCTGACAGGGCAGTTTGAAGAAAAAAGATTATGCGTGTGCTTGACCAGGAACGAAGCAAAATGAAGAGCTTACATGGTGGATTCAGCTTAACAGCAAAACAAATAGACAGTTACATGAGGGTTATATTAGAATGTATGCAATTAATCTGGATAATATAGCTTTCTTTGTAATATGGAGAGTTTGGGATTTCAAACAATGTTGCTCTGTAATCTGGAGAATTTGAGAGTTCAAGTAATTTCAAACGGAAGGGAATGAAAATGTAATGTACTCTTGTATTTGCATTTTTACTATCATTCAATGGATCCTTATATCAACTATATAAAAAATTTAGAAATTTAAATATTTTTATAACATCTAATTTAATTAGCTGGATTAGTTAAAGTTTCTACATTTTTTATCCTTAAATCATCCTTGTATGAATTAATCATCCTTGTATGAATTAATGGAAGAAAAAAAAAATCCAAATAACCAGACATTGATATGGATCTACAGCAAAAATAAATAATTACAACACTTACTGATAGAAGCCAGGCCTGATTTCTATTATAACTCGTTCTCTATTCCCATTTGGAATAGAATCAACCGCAGCCTGAACACTGCCAAAATGCCCTCCCCCGTTTTTATCAACGACAATGTAACGAGTTCCGACCGGGCCACGCCACCCGTGCCTTCCCTTGACAAACCCATTCCTTGAATCGAAATAATAAGCTTCTGCCAATGCAGGTATTAGCAGAGCGAGAACGACGGGCAGGCACAGATTAAAGCCTTCCATTGGCGTGGAAACCAAAATCAGAGAGAGAGAGAGAGGATTTCACGGTTTTGGGTTTGGGCTTCAGCTGATGTTCGTTTAAAAACACGACTTCGGCGACTACCGTGACACAGTCCTCCCACAGTACAGAATTAACGCTGACAGAGATTCGATCTCTGGACCATATTGTCTGTGTCGAAATTTGCGCCGGGTTCCACTGCTGGGCCAGGCCACTGTCAAATCAAAGCGCACATGCTCATTGTGGCCCATCATTCTGGCATGTTCAGCGGCCTTTTACTTTTTCATACTCTGGACATAAATTTCTCTTCTTTGATTAATTCTGCATATGAAATTAAGGATGTCGGCACGTTCATAACAGGTTCAAAATATTCAAAAGCATGGGAATATATTTTTAATTATTAAAATTCACTTTTCATTTATTCAGATTAGTTTAGTAAGAAAGTAACAAAAGTATTGAAATATATTTTTAATTCATAAAATTCACTTTTCATTTATTCAGTTTAGTTTACTAAATTATACATTTCATGATTTCTTAAATAAATAAATAAGAGATTAAATTTTAATGGGTATAATATTTGGTTTAATGTATGGGTTAAGGTTCGGTGATATTGAAAAGTACTGCTACGAATTAAAGTAGTACATTTCATGGTTTCTTAAATAAATAAATAAGAGATTAAATTTTAATGGGAATAATGTTTGGTTTAATGTATGGGTTAAGGTTAGCTGATATTGAAAAGTAATGCTACGAATTAAAGTAGTACATTGCATGATTTCTTAAATAAATAAATAAGAGATTAAATTTTAATGGGAATAATATTTGGTTTAATGTATGGGTTAAGGTTAGCTGATATTGAAAAGTAATGTTACGAATTAAAGTAGTTATAGTGATGATTGCAAGGTACATTGACTATTTTGTTTATATTATTTAAATTTAAATTATTTTTAAATTTAAATTAAAACTTAAAAATACTTTTAATAATATGTTATTTTTTTATAAATAAAAGAGCATTATTTTGATATTCACATATGTATGTGTTAATACAAGAACAAGAGTTTGTCACTTGCCCCGTTATAGTTGAAACGAGGACAAGTGGCTCTTAAGAGTTAAGTTTATCTGTGACTATGAATGTAATTGTATCTGACAAAGAAAATCATAATGTTCCACTGAACACTGGTCATGGTCGTTTGTCTTACATAGCTTGACAAAGAATTTTAATTCTCTACAAAATTGATTGGAACAAAATAAAACCATAAAACCTGGGGGAGCTAGCTCGGGCTCGGTCGTCCTTGGGCGTTGTAGACTGGGACAAATAATTGTCCACAGGTTGGACATCTTTTGCTCGCGGGAGCAACCGTCATCGCATCTAGCAGGAGGTTCAAACGTTGTCCTAGGAAGTTCTGAATATAAACATGGTCATCCACTTTTTTCCACAGCTCGAAGATGAGCTGAAGGTGCTCGTCTGCCAATCGAATTGGGGTGGGTGGAGGTGGCTCCTCTGTCATATCTATGTCCATTGTGTCCATTGCATCCACTGCATCCATTGTTGTCAAAGGTGTTGCCACTTGCCAGCTGGGAGGAATTTCTTCCTACACCATGCAAGATCCAATGCCATAGAAATGGTCTGGAGAGCGAGCATTAGGTGGGCCAATTCCTAGGCGAATGCTAGACGGAGGGACAAAGTTCTTGGGAGTGAGAAATTCCTCCCTTAATGGGCTGCTACCAGGGTCATTGGAAGGAGTTGGGGTGGGGAGTTGGTTTTGCTGAGGCCGACTATGGCGTTGGTCGAGTCGACTGGTGGTTATGAGGGCGAGTTGGGAGGGGGGGAGTCCATTATGCCTGGTGCAGGCACTGTAGTACAGTAGGCCTCTCCTAGACTTGCCCCTCTCTCTGGGCATGTTGTGAGCCTGGATGAACAAAGGAGGGATGGCAAAAACCTTGTGGGAGATCCAGGGCGAAGAGAAGGTCGAGGAGCAAACGAGCATAAGGCAGAGGAGGAATGAGAGATCGGTCCGGCACCCAGGCCTTCATAGAGCCTTGCGAGTTGACGTGGGTGGGAGCCATGAAGGTCGAGGTGACCGCATGCCTAGTGCATATACGTCCAACTTGGTTCGTGCATGGCCTTATTAAAAATCCTTACAGTGCCCTGAGCACATCGATTAAACTGCGGTGAATGTTGGTCATTCAGACTGAGGAAACAAGAAGTTGACGACAGGAATTAAAAGCTCTTGACATTGCCTGACACCATCTGACTCCCACTACAGTCCACCTGTCACCCCATTCAAAATAATAATATATCATTTTAAAGAGTATAATTTTCCTTAAATAACAATAATAAATTTACTAACCTTGCTAAAAACACCAACCATAACTATACTCAATATCCATAATATAATAAATCTGACAACTTATAAAAAGTCCTATACACATATACTATTATTTTGAAATGTGAATTGGTCGTCCAATTAAAAGATTTATCGGTCTCCATCTAATCAAATTTACGTTCCTTCCCGTGTGGAAGAAGTTAGATGTGTGTTGACAAGTAATTATTACGTACGTTTTGATACGTCGGTGAAGCACGTTACGAAAATTAATTATTTATGTTGACTTCTTATACTAACCGAAGAAAGGTATTTTTAATTTCAAGAGAATAGATGTTTCTAGTTATGATCATAACAATAAATTGATATAACAATGAGAATGATGACGAATACGTTTTCGTCAATTTACTTTATAGAATTTATAATTTTTAAATACTCTATTTTGATTTATTAGAACTTATAATTTTAAATAAAGTATTTCGATTCATTATGTTGGTTGTATAATTAAATAATTTGGACATAAAAATTTCAAATGTTATTTGATTTTTATGAAGTAGTTAATTATAGAGTTTTTGGTTTTATCATTAATGTTTTAAAAGTTAAAAATAATATATTTATCAATTTAGTCATAGAGTTAGGTTTTATTATAAATTAATTAGGTTTGAGTTATAATTATTTTTAGTAGGTTTAGGAATGGTTTTATTAGGTTTTAGCTATAGAGTTAGGGTTATCATTCAAATTTAATAGGTAATATTTTGTAAACCTAACCTAGGTTTTAGTTGTAGTTTTATTATATAATTAGAAATAGTTTTATTAAGTTTTAATTATAGAGTTAGGTTTTAATAAAAATGTTTTAAAAGTTAAATATAATGTTTTTATTAATTTAGGGCGTATTTCACTCTTAAGTATTTTGAGTTTTACAAAGTGTTGTTTGAGTTATTTGGAGGTAAATTGTGTGTAGGATTTTGAAGTGGAAATCTACATTCTCTTTTACAAATTGATCATTTTTCAAATTGCTATTATTATTATTAAAAAAATTAGGGTAAAATGACAAATCTTTGAATATATTGTGAAAAGAACGTCATCATTTACATATAAAAAAAAGGATGATGGTTAATCCCTCCAAAGTTGCACAACTTATGTCCTCTATTGTGAAAATAAATACCGAAAATAATAAATGATAAAGGAAAACCATACTTAATCTCATATTACAATTGATTTGCTACTATCTAACACAACTTTATTATTACAACCCTCAATCCAAAAGGAACCTCAATATCTCTTAACCTCTTTTAAAGGTTATTTTCAACAATCCTCAATGATAATCCTAAAAGTAATTGGATGGTCTAAAGTGGAATGATAATTTTTGAAATCATCTTGACCCTTATCTCTCCTATCACGAACTTCAAGCCATGAATTAATCTTTCTTTTCCAATATTAGTACATACAACTTATCCTTAACATACCCGACCCCCTATTTGCCTTCTAAGGGATGGAGTATCAAAATTTTTGCTTATTCTAAAAACCTTAATGTATTCATGGACGCGCGGGTGACGGTCTTGCAGACTCATGGTCTATATTTGTACCTTTCACAAACCCACCACCAACACTTAGCTTCTTTTTCATTCGTGGACGCGTGATTTTGTGCCTTCCCTTCATAAGTCCGTCCGAGAAGTCTCAACACTTAGCCATTTTTCATCTACGTGGACGTACAATTATGTACCTCCCCCTTTGTAAGTCCATCCGAGAAGTTTCACACTTAGCCATTTTTCTATCCACGTGGACTCACGGACATACAATTCTGTACCACCCCTTCATAAGCCCGTCCGAAAAGTCTAAACACTTAGATTATTTTGTGATCTTGTCAGGTTCACGGGTTGTGGACTCGCAAACTCACAGACTCATTCATCTCACCTTCTCATCTCCATGAACTTGCCATGATCCTAAGTCCACTACCTACACATTACACATGTGGACCTACCTAACGCTGTCACTTGGATTGACATGTGGCACCGAGACCACATCACCCTTTTTTACCCCAAAGACCTTACCACCATGCCACGTGGCATCATGGGCCACCCTCCTCATGGACCCTCCACATGGACTGACATGAAATACATGTCATCACTGATTCTTGGCACGAGCTTCCAGGTTAGGACAACGGTCCTCCGCTAATTGGGTGGGTGACGTCACCCTTGCCAGTATGACGTCACCTACCTTTTGACCTCATTGAACGAGTCCACCAAAATCAATGGACATGATTTCTTTTGGTTGTGCTCCAATGGATAGATGATATTACTTGTCGCCATCCCGATATATTCTATGGTGGAGAAGGTTTCTCGGAGTCTTTCATCAGAGTACCATATCCAATGTTACTCTGACATCCCTGCTATGATCAATGGTTCATATCGTTAGAGGCACATTCCTAAGGATCTAACAAGCTTCAAAACTTCAATGATCAACGGTCATGATTGACTCACTTAAATTAGTAGGAATCTAGTCTTTAATGCTCGTGTCCATTTTTTGGGCGGTTTTTCGACACATGTTTTTTTACCGATGGTTTTCTATTTCTAGTTAAGGAATTAGGGTTGTTGACTAATCTAGGTCATTGGGTTAGAGTTTTGGATGGTGTTGGCTCCTATATGTATACTGTATTGTAAACAATGTATGAAGTGAATGAATATAGAATATGTTGTCTTTCCCGGTTTGGGTTTCTAGGGGAAAAATCTTTGTGTAATGTGTGTATTTTCCATTGTATGTTTTCTATTCTTTTATTGTATATCTATTTGCAGTAAAATATTGTACAAGGTTAAAATATACAACACATGCATATTTTCTTTACCAATTATTTTAACTCATGATTATTCACAGTCATTCTCATGCAATCCTCAAAGGCATAACAATGTTTCCTTTTATCATGACAACATACCCTCCCTGCTCCTTTGGTCTCTCATCAATTTATACAAAGTTTTCTTGAGGAATGGACAACATACCTCTCAAGCTATTATTTGATTGAGACAAATAAGACCCTTTCAACATAGGGTTTTTCGTGCATCCATGGCATTATTTAAATATGACAAGTACAAATCTTGCCTCACGTTTCACTTATTCAAACATTCCTATCATAATTTTAAGCATGTATATGCATATTTACATATATGTAGGTGCATCACTTGCACCTTTTTACCTCATCCATTCATATTGATTTAACATTATCCAATTTTGATGAGACTTTACAGTCACTTACACAACCAATCTCATTAATAAAATCATAACTATATTGTCCTCATTACAAGATAGCAGCCAACAAAAGGGTCACTTTTGATCTTTTCTCTCTTAGCATTTCATCTTAACTCTTTATTAGGAATTTACTACTTCCCCAAGTTATCATTTTAACAAAATACTCAGAACCTTCATCATAGGGTTGGCCATACAGCCAGCCATTATTCTGATCCGGATTTATGTAGGAACACAATGAAATACAGAAATACACATAAACACAGAGATGCAACATAAATAAGACTTCATTTCATTAATAACAAATGATTGAAATATGCTTACAGACAGAATGGAAATAAACTAGCTAGGGCGCTGGTAGCTTATCTCTAAGAAGAGATGTGGTCGCTACTCGCATCCGTGAGAAGATGATTAAAATGAGGCTCTGAAGGCCCTTTTACAATAAACGGGAATGCGAAAAGTCCTAGACATCCAAAAACCTAACCCTGGGAGATGAAGCGCCAAAAGTCATGTGGGCCCCGCTTGGGTAAGTTGGTGCATCAACTTCCCAGGGTCGTAACTTTTGCATATGATCTCTATTTTAGGCGTATGATAGCTCGTTGGAAAGATCTATCCGAGGCCTACAACGCTCGAGACAAAATAGCATTGTTAGATGCAATTTTGCGACAACAACATACCCAAAAAAACGTCGTTTAGGGCCTCAAAATGGCCCCGGAAGTTCAGGACCCGAAAAAACTGCTAAAAATAGTAAACTGTGCGAAAATTGAAAAACTGAAAGAAGCAATGGTGGGGGACCAAGTGGAATAGGTGGGTGGCCACCAATATCCACCTGGATCATATTCATTCCAAGAAAACACACTCCTTGCCTTACTTCCATCTTACTTACACAGTCATGTCATGCTTTTAAGCATGTAAGTATATCTATGTATGTATTATGCATGTGCATTGCTTGCACAGTTCTATATTTTGTATATCTATGTATGTATTATGCAGCGGTGCACTTGGGGTCAGATCGATGGGGTGCTTGACCTGGCAGTGTAGAGGCACCCCTACGGTGGAGGTGAAGATGTCCTTGTACTCCTCCACGACCTTATCCATCTGTTGTTTTCGTGCTGTGGGGCCTTGTATGGAGGTCATGGCCACAGTCTTTCGCTTTCCCTGAGGGCGGATCATCAGGAAAAAAAATTTCCTGGTTTTGGAAATGAGCTTACTGCATTGTTTTGCAGTAACCAAAGAGATGGTGGTAAGCGGTGCTATCTTCGGTATCCTGTATATCTTATTGCCCAAAGTGATCATAACAGCACGAGGCCTGGACTCATACACAACATGTCGCTTCCACAAGTACGGTTGGCCTAATAATACATCAAAAACATCAAGAGGAGCAATGTCACATAATACCTCATCCGTGAAGGGCTTGATGCTGTAGGGAAGGCAACATTGTTGACTGATGCGGAGGTCCCGTCCTTGGTGCAACCATCCGATGGTGTATGGTTGTGGGTGTGCTGTGGTCAGCAAGCCCAACCGTTTCACGAACTCTACTGAGATGAGGTTCTTCTGCCTCCCGCTGTCGACAATGAACTGCAACGAGGAACCCTTTACCCACATCTTGGACTGGAAGAGACGCTCTGCCTCCTCTGGATCTCCTGGTTCCTCCTTCTGTATCTTCGTGGTGGCAACGGTGGCATTGGGATCTGCATCGACAATCTGCTTCCCCCTGTCATTCCCCTTGTCAGGTTCTGATTCAGAGTCGGAGCATGCATCCGATTTAGAAGCCTTCAACTCGGCTACCAGTGACTGCTTGGCCCGACACTCACTTGTGTTGTGAGTGGAGCTCTTATGGAACTCATACCACTTCCCCATGTCCTTTTTTGGCTTCGTGGTGTTGTTTTTTGCTTGTGTCTTTGGCGGGTTGTCCTGGGCTGCCCCGCCTTGGCTTGGTCCTTTGTTTTGCGGTTTGGGAGTACCTTTCCCGTGCTTCTGATTTGCAGACCCAAAGTCTTGCTTCTTCTGTTTGAACTTCTGCTCAATCTTGGC
>ML781015.1:627427-641183 GCA_009831015.1 Picea engelmannii | reverse complement strand
GAATCCGTTGAAGAATCTGGGCAAAGTTGTCCATCATCGCGTTCCTTTGTTTCTCGAGGGCCTCCTCGAGCAACATTTTGATAGGATCTCCTGCTCCCTCATATTTCTTTTCTTCCCCCATGGGCGGTCGTCGGGGTTTGCGACGCTGATCTTGCAAAGGTTCAACTAGATCGAGCCCCAACTCCTTATACCCCGATCTCGTTGGGGACATGCAAAGAAGGATCGAGAATGAGCAGACCGCTCTGATACCACTAATCCGGATTTATGTAAGAACACAATGAAATACATAAATACACATAAACACAGAGATGCAGCAGAAATAAGACTTCATTTCATTAAAAACAAATGACTGAAATATGCTTACAGACAGAATGGAAATAAACTAGCTACGGCGTTGGTAGCTTATCTCTGAGAAGAGATGTGGCCGCTACTCGCATCCGTGAGAAGATGATTACAATGAGGCTCTGAAGGCCCTTTTACAATAAATGGGAATGCCAAAAGTCCTAGACATCCAAAAACCTAACCCTGGGAGATGAAGCGCCAAAAGTCATGTGGGCCCCGTTTGGGTAAGTTGGTGCATCAACTTCCCAGGGTCGTAACTTTTGCATACGATCTTCGTTTTAGGCGTATGATAGCTCGTTGGAAAGATCTATCTGAGGCCTACAATGATTGAGATAAAATAGCATCATTAGATGCAATTTTGCGACAACAAAATACCCAAAAAAGCATCGTTTAGGGCCTCAAAATGGTCCCGGAAGTTCAAGACCCGAAAAAACTGCTAAAAATAGTAAATTGTGCAAAAACTGAAAAACTGAAAGAAGCAATGGTGGGGGTCCAAGTGGAATAGGTGGGTGGCCACCAATATCCACTTGGATCATATTCATTCCAAGAAAACACACTCCTTGCCTTACTTCCATCTTACTTACACAGTCATGTCATGCTTTTAAGCATGTAAGTATATCTATGTATGTATTATGCATGTGCATTGCTTGCACAGTTCTATATTTTTCTTTCATGTTTATCTAATATTAATATCAATATTATTTAAAGAGAATTTATAGCCATCCACATGATATTCACATGGAAAGTCTCACAGAAATGTTCATAACTATGTTTCCCTTTCCATATGACAACACCCAACAAGACAACACTCTTGTCTAAACTACTATACAAGTATGCAACTACCCAAAAATACAATATGGCAATTTCAAAAGTGCTCTAGGAAGCAAGACAACTAATCAAGCTTCTCTTCATGCCTTGAACCATTCCTGGTCAATGAACCTTTTTATCAAGGGAATGCTTTTTCCATATTCCCTCTCACTACAACTTGAGCACACCAAGCCATATTCCTATGGATACCATCCACCTTTGGATGTCAATCTGACCCATTGGTCATCTAGAAATGTCCCAGTGCTTCCTTTACTACATACATAATCAACAATTTCATTAACCATTCTACCTTATTCTCATAAGGTAATATGTAATCAATGTCATCAACATTTTACTTATGTTGTTATACTCTGATCATCATTAACCATATGATCCATGACATCACCATATTTTACATCCAATAAAAGACTATAATAAGCCCATATGCATGTTATATGCATGCTCAACCTTTTCCATATGCAGTCCGACATATCCTCGTGCGTCAAGCACTTTACCCATCCTTACAATGCATATGTAATCCAATTGTCTTCCATTTGTATTCACATGCACAAACATGTCCTTATATTAATCGATATATACTTTCACTTATTATAACTTTGAGCATCATAAACTTGCTAACGTGTTCATATCTCTTTAGCTCTCTGAGGAGGCATAGAAACAATCCAAAGGACTTCTTTTTAATTTCTTAACTGGGTTATTCTCCAACAACCATTTTCATTCACTATCGGTCAAATATAATGACCTTACACATTTTCCATCCATCCTTTGATCATGAGGGATCATACACATATACAGGGTTTGATATTTTATTAAAGCGGTAATTATTACTGCTACAGATTCTATCAATCCATACCAATTTCCTTTAAGCACAAAGAATTTTCCATAATGCTCTTAACCCTTATATAATCAACCATCTTAATTACAAGATACTTTTCCTACCCTCGCATATGGACATTATTATACTTAACAAAACAACCCAACTCATATCCCTTTTCTGGACTCAGGAAATTTCATAACAAAATTTCTTCCACCTCTGCCATTTACACCCAATTTTTACCAATAATACATATCAGTATATTCCTACTCCCGTAAGAGTAGTCATCAATTTGACAGAGGAACAATATAATTTCCCCTTGCTCTAATTTATCCAGGGTTTCCAAGGTATAATTTCAATCTATAGTTATTCTCCTCAGGAAGTTAATGCAGAAAATAAACAATCCCTTAAAGGTAGAAACACCTTTCAACATACTCAACTAAATCTTGATATACCAAACCTAGTCCTGACTAATCTCTAGCCCATCTAGGCCTAGTGTTGTAGCCTTCTTTGATACCACTTTGTAACATACCCGACCCCCTATTTATCTTCTAAGGGATGGGGTATCAAAATTTTTGCTTCTTCTAACAACCTTAATGTATTCACAGACTCCCAGGTGGCAGACTTGCAGACTCATGGTATATATTTGTACGTTTCACGAACTCACGACCAAAACTTAGCTTCTTTTTCATTCAAGGACTCACAGACTTGCAGACTCATGGACGTATGATTTTGTGCCTTCCCTTTATAATCCCGTCCGACAATTCTTGACACTTAGCCATTTTTCCATCTACGCAGACTCATGGATGTAGAATTTTGTACCTCCCCTTTCGTAAGTCCATCCAAGAAGTTTCAAACTTAGCCATTTTTCCATCCATGAAGACTTGTAGACGTACAATTCTATACCACCCCTTCATAATCCAATCTAAAAAGTCTCAACACTTAAATTATTTTGTGATCATGTTGAGTTCAGGGGTTGGTAGACTCACAGACTCACAGACTCATTCATGTCACCTTCCCATCTCCATGAATCTAAGTCCACTACCTGCATGTTACACACGTGGCACTCAGACCACATCACTCTTCATTTCCCCAAAGACCTTAACACCATGCCATGTGGCATCGTGGGCCACCCTCCTCATGGACCCTCCATGTTGAGTGACATGAAATACAGGTCAGCACTGATTTCTTGCATGACCTTCCAGGTTAGGACAACTGTCCTCCATGAATTGGGTGTGTGATGTCACCCTTTCCATTATGATGTCACTTTCCTTTTGACCTCATCGAACGAGTCCACCAAAATCAACGGACATGATCTCTTTTGGTTGTGCTCTAATGGATGGATGATATTACTTGTTTCCATCCCGATATATCCTATGGTGGAGAAGGTTTCTCACAGTCTTTCATCAGAGTACCATATCCAATGCTACTATGACGTCCTTGCTATGATTAATGGTTCAGATCATTGAAGGCACACTCCTAAGGATTTAACAATCATCAAAACTTCAATGATCAATGGTCATGATTGAATCACTTAAATTAGTACGAATCTAGTCTTTAATGCTCTGAGTTTTTCTTTGAGGCTTTCTTAAGACTCTTAGGACCATATGGAGGTTGTAAAACCTTCCCCAAACTGTTAATATTTTCTCAACACGTTGTAAGGATGATAAATTTTAACCCAACACATAGTTTGTAGCTGTTCAAGGGCTTCCCAACCCAAAATAACGAGTTTTTACTCTCTTATGATTGTCCATAACTTAAATTTTCTTGTAATAAGATGGGTAATTTCCCCACTTATCATATGTAAAATTATTAATTCTACATAGACAATCAAAATATAAATAGAGTCGTTGACAAACATTTTCAGGGTATTACAACTACTACGCTCTATTATTGAACCAGTCTCATCACCAATATGCTCAGGGTAGTGACAATTATGGAACCCATGACAAAATTATTGGTTTACATCACCTATACAATTTTTATGGGGAAATATTACTTAAATGGTGTTAAGAATAACAATTAGTTATGACCAAAATTCATAGTATTTTGCACACTAATACTCAACACAAGATTTCATACAATCTCAATCAACAACAATTTAACAAGCACATTATGAACACTTATCTGGAACAATTGAACCACCGACTGCATGAAATCCTCTGACTTTCCTCCCAACCTTAGACATTGTTCCCCACAAACTGAGAACAAGTCACCCCAGAGCTGGGCTTGAACTCCACTTGGGCAAGGATAATCTATCACATGAGGTCTGTCAGCAGCAACAATATCTCAATGTAGGTTCCAAGTTCAACAGAATCTAATTTCCCCACATGCTTTTCCCACCTAGGAAGTGTGCCCCCTATGGTTTCCCACTTCCCTTCCAGGCTTTGGCGACAAGTCGGACAAGAATAATCAGAGTTCTATGACGACAACTTGGCACCTATGGGAATCAAATTCCCTGCAATTCTCTCAATTTGAGAGAATACACACAGGCCTGAAAACCCGCCTGATCCATATGGATGTCAGTCATGGCCTCCCAACTTTTCCAACTCGTTCATTTTGGCAGTTTTCCAGTTTGGCAGTTTTTTTCCTAGTTTTCGGGTTCTTAACTTCTGAGGCCGTTTTGAGGCCCTAAACAATGTTTTTAGGGCTCACCATAATGATACTAAATGCAAGGTCAGAGTCTGAAAGAAACATGTGTATTCCTTGGATAGACCTTTCCAACGGGTTATCGTGCGCCTAAAACGAAGATCGTATGCAAAATTTACGACCCCGGGAAGCTGATGTACTAGCTTACCCCAACGAGGCCCACATGACTTTTGGTGCTTCATCTCCTAAGGTTAGGTTTTTGTATGTCTATGGTTTTGGCATTCATGATTATTGTAAAAAATTCCTTCAAAGTCTCATTGTAATCATGTTCTTGCGAATGAGTGTAGTCATCACATCTCTTCTTAGAGATAAGCTGCCACCATTCCAGCAAGCTTGTTTTCCGTTGCATTTTACAGTTTCAGTTTATTTTCCTTATTGAATAGAAACCGATTTTACTGCATCTCTATTATTCTGCATTGAACATATTTTAATAATCTGTATTCATTTCTTTCTACTCATAAAATCCAAATCAGTGGTATCAGAGCGGTCTACTCCTTGTCGTTCTTAATGCATGTCCCCAACAATGTCATGGTACAAAGAATTGGGTCTCGAGATTGTTTCTCTTGAAGACAAAATCTCTTTCACGCCCAAGTGACCTCTCATGGAAGAAGAAAATAAAGACGACGAAACAAGAGATCCTATCAAAATTTTTCTTCAGGAAGCCCTCACACAACATAGGAACGAGATGATGGATAGTTTTGTGCAAATCCTTCGGTGGCTACTGACATGTGACACATCTTCCTTGAGCAGAGGGGCCACCCCCTTCAAGGTACAAATCAAATTTTATATCCCTATATTTGAAGGTCAGATAGACACAAATGATGTAGAAAAATGGTTGAATCTACTACAAAGGTATTTTTCTATCCATAACTTTTCGAATAGAGAAAATATTACTTTTTTTCTCCTCAAAGTTGTTCCCCATGTTAAATATTGGTGGGAAACTTTCTGTGAGAAAAATGAAACAAAGGAACCCTCATTATTAATAGTCGCGTCCACCTGGTAATCCTTTAGGGATGCTATTAAGGAACAATACTACCCTGTCGAAAGTTATGATGACTTCTACACAAAATGGACCACACTGTGGCAAGAAAGAGACCAAGCAGTAACACATTTCAAAAATATCTTCCATACCTTGCGCACCAAGCTGGGTATCAAAGATTCAAAGAAACATCTGGTGCTCAAGTATCGTGGTGCTCTACATAGATACATCCAGACCGAAATGAAATTTATGGACATCTCATCCTTAGACGCAGCCTATCGATATGTCGTCAAAATCAAGCAGAAGCTCAAACAAAAGACATGACAATTTGGGCTTGGGAACCCCTCATGGAAAAATCTAGGAAATGGAAGCCCCACTCGCATAATAGAGGACAAAGAAAATATGGATAGTATCAGGACAACCATTCCAAGTTTCAAGAAAAGAAGGACACCGAGAAGACAAAGAAAGATACCGGGAAGTGGTGTGACTTCCATAAGATCCCTTGGCACACCATTGTTGATTTCCGCTCAAAGCAGTCATTGTTGGCCGAAGTGAAAGCCTCTGAATCAGATGTGAGTTCTGAATCTGAGTCAAAACCAAAAAGAGGAAGAAAGATCATTGATGCAGAACCCAGTGCCATAGTTGCTACCAACAAGCTCCAGCCTAGTGAACCAGGTGAGCCAGAAGAAGGAGAGCGTCTTTTCCATTCATAGATGTGGGTAAAAGGCATGCCATTGGACTTCATCATTGATAGTGATAGCCAAAAGAACCTCATCTTAGCAGAGGTCTTCAAACGACTGGCTCTTCTCAAAGTTTGTAATGTTCTTTTGGGCCAACCTTATTTATGGAAACACCATGTTGTTTATGAGTCTAGGTCTTGTAGTGTTATTATTACTTTGATTAGGAAATTGTACAGGATACCCGAGGTAGTCCCACCTAGTGTTATTTCCTTGATCTCTGCCAAGTAATGTAGGAAGGTCATCTCTCAAACTAGGAAATTTGTCTTCTTCATGATTCTCAATCAGAGTGAGCGAAAGATCGCAGCCACATCCAGGGCCTCCGTGACCGATATCTCCACACAATAGAAGCAAGTGGATAAGGTTGTGGAAGAATACTAAGATATCTTCTCCTCTCCTACCGGGGTACCTCTGCACTGCCAGGTCAAGCATCCCATCGATCTGACCCCCGGTGCACCACTACCCAATGGGCCAGTCTACCACCACTCTCAGTTAGAAAACGAGGATATCAAGAGTAAGATCCAAGAAATTCTCCACAAGGGGCACATCTATCCCAACTCATTGCCTTCTGGGAGCCTAATCATGCTGGTGCAAAAGAAAGACGGGACTTGACAAATCTGCATTGATTACCGAGCCCTGAATAAAATCACAGTCTAGAACCAATACCCGATTCCCTAAATCGATGACCTCCTTGATAAATTCACGGGGGCCAAATACTTCAGTAAGATTGATCTGAAGTTTGGCTATCACCAGGTCCCAATATAAAATATAGATGTATGGAAGACTGCCTTCAAGTCAAAATAAGGTCTTTTTGAATGGATGTTCATTCCCTTTGGTTTGAAAAATGCTCCAACAAATTTTATGAGGATGATGGATGATATCTTGTGACCTTTCACAAATAATTTTGTAGTGGTGTATCTAGATGACATCCTCATCTACAACAAGACATGGGAAGAACATTTGCAACATATTCAATAGGTTTTGCACACCCTGCGACAACACAAGCTATATGAAAACTTGGAAAAATGATCCTTCAGCATGGACACAGTCCATTACTTAGGCTACATTATTGATCAACATGGTGTGAATGTGGATCTAGCCAAGATCTAGGTCATCCATGACTGGCCAACCCCAACCACACTCACCGAGCTTCAAAGCTTCTTGGGCCTCGCCAATTTCTATCGCAAGTTCATGTTTGTATTCTCTCATATCACATAGGCCCTTAGCCAAGTAACCAGGGGTGGTGGTAAGGAAAAAATTGTGTGGGGCATGTTCCAACAACAAGCCTTTGATGATTTGAAGCAACTCTTTTTCTTATCCCCAATACTTTCATTACCATAACTGCAACATCCCTTTGATATCGAGACAAATGCTCTAGACTATGTTGTGGGCAATGTTCTCACTCAACACAAGCAACCTGTGGCATATCATAGTGAGACACTATCAAATGTTGTTCGTAAGTGCCCTACTTATGACAAAGAAATGTACTCCATTATGCAAGACTACCGCTAGTGGAGACATTACATTCTTGGGAAGGAGACAATCATCCACACTGATCATAAGCCACTACAATTCATGCAGACCCAAGGAAAATTGCAGAATGACCACCATCAAAAGTTGTCCACATACTTACAGTAGCTCCACCTCAACATCAATTATAAAATAGGAAGTACCAACCGATTTTCTAATTGCCTCAGTCAACCTCCAGTCACGACACTCACCATGGTGCTAGACTCTTGAGGCCGCGAGACCTTCGGATGGCCCCACCTCTATGAGACAGACCCTCACGTCTCCACCACCTACCAAATGTTGGGCGCAAACTCAATGGTCACTAATTTCTATCTTTAGGATGGGTTGTTGTGTTGTCTAGGCCATCTCTGCGTTCCATCAAGTGAGGGAACAGAGCTTATTTGGGAAGCTCACTATAGTCGGGTGGCAAGACACTTTGGCATTGAAAAGATAGTGGTAGTGATGCAGAAACATTTCTATTGGCCAAAACTTTGACATGATGTCGGCAAGTATATAAGGTCTTGCACCACCTGTGATATTTCCAAACCGACCACTAAGAAACAGGGCCTGTACACCCCTCTGCCTACTCCTGACAGGTTATGGGAATCCATCTCAATGGACTACATGTCGGGCCTTCCGTCCACCAAGAGGAGAAATGACTATGTTTTTGTGGTTGTTGATCGCTTTTCTAAAATGGTGATTCTAGCCGCCTGCAAGAAGATCAATACAATAGAGGCCATTGCCAAGCTCTTATTTGAATGAGTATGGGTACATTTTGGGATGCCACAAACCATTGTCTTAGATTAGAACAGTCAGTTCCTCAACACCTTATGGTCGAGCCTCTGGTCACTACTAGATACCAAGCTCACCAAATCCATTGCCTTCCACCCCCAGACACATGGCCAAACTGAGGTCATTAATCTGATGATCGTGCATACTCTGTGCATGTACAATTCCAAGCACCTATGCACATGGGATGAGAGCCTTCGCTATGTCCATCATAGCTACAACCGAGCCCATAATAACTCAATTGGCCACAACCCCTTTCAGGTGGGGTTGGGATTCCAACCATTGGGCCCCATGGATGTTGCACTACCCTTGGTGACCACCTCAATCGACTCGTCCCCTGCTCCACTTGAAGTTGACAAAGCCACCCAATTCATTGAGCGGATCCATCACATCCTCCAACAAGTTCAAGAAAGTTTACAGAAGTCCAATGCCAAGTACACACAACACCATGATCAACATCGGGTGCCACATAAGTTTAAGGTGGGTGACAAAGTGTGGTTTCACTTGCAGATTGAATGCCTTATAGGGCCCCATAGGAAGCTTCACCCACTTTGTTATGGGTCGTACACCATCACCAAGGTTGTGGGTGATAATTCTTTTGAGATCAACATTCCTCCTTTCCTTGGCCTGCAACCAGTATTCAACATGGCTCTCCTTCGGCCATATTTCCCACCATTATTGGACACCTCCGAGATAGAAGAGCAGTTGACACCAACAGAGCTCAACCCTGACTGCATGAAACAAGAATCCAATGATCAGATTGTGGAAACACAAGTCAAGGGCACTAGACATCAAAGGATATAGTTTTATCGAGTTGTTAAGGTAGGGCAAATCCTACACCAAGGCAAGTGGCTCACTTGGGGTCAAATTCAACATAAATTTCCTCATCTAATGGGTAAACTCAACACAATGGAGACCATTTCTTCTTAAGGGGGGAGGATTGATCCAGATGAATGTCGATGGCCTCCCACCTATTCCAACTGGTTTATTTTGGTAGTTTTCCAGTTTGGTAGTTTTTTTTCCTAATTTTTGGGTCCTTGACTTCCAGAGCCATTTTGAGGCCCTAAACAACATTTTTAGGGCTCGCCACAGTCAAAATGTAGTAGGAGTCAGAGTCTGATGACATGTTTATTCCTCGAATAGTCCTTTCCAGCGGGCTATCAAGCGCCTAAAACAAATATCATATGCAAAAGTTACGACCCCAGGAAGTTGATGTACTAGCTTACCCCAACGGGGCCCACGTGAATTTGGGCACTTCATCTCCTAGGGTTAGGTTTTTGGATTTCTAGGGTTTTGTCATTCATGCTTATTGTAAAAAAGGCCTTCAGATCCGCATTGTAATCATCTTCTTGCGAATGAGCAAAGCTGTCACAATTATTTGAATAGAAACCACCACAATTCTCAGAGATAAGCCGCCACCATTCCAACAAGCTTGTTTTCCGCTACATTTTATAGTTTCAGTTTATTTTCCTGATTGAATAGAAACCAATTTTACTGTATCTTTGTTATTCTTTGTCGAACATGTTTTAATAATCTATATCCATTTCGTTCTTCTCATAAAATTCGGATCACCGCCTCTTTGACTTAGCAATTCTCTCACCTGGGGAGAATGCACACAAGCCTGACAACCCGTCTCTTCACTTAAATCCTATCCATTTCCCCTTTCAACGCTCTCTAGCTGAATGGTAAATCTCGCCGAAACACACTCCACCACCCCATATGGTATCTAACATCATGATTTTTTTGTTGTTTTTTAGCCAAGTTCCTCTATCCCATTGTATTTTGATATCAATAGAATGACACTTGTTACTCTATGGAGCCATATTTAACCCCCTCTTTGGACTTAGGATAACACAGTATACATGTATCCATAAATTAGACTCTTAATAAAATATTATTAAAATATTCTCTTTTACTTAAGCCTCCTTAGGTTTAGCCCTTTTTGCCTAATATTTTTAGCCTCCTTTCCCACTCTAATGGAGTTTATCCCACTTACTCTTGTTGTTAGGATGGTTTGCATGTAGTTGTGTTTTATTTCATTAATTTCCAAGTGAAAATGCACAATATTAAATAGATTCATTGGCCAAAATAGGTTCATGGCTCACCAACCTATATGTATACTTGTAATTACATTTCAACTAGAATTTGGCTTAAGGGTATTACATATCCACAAAAGGACTTATTTTAATAATCATATAATACAAAGAATTGTTTTTGTTACTATTTTTAAAAATCAAAATAAAGAGATTTTCCATAGAAAATCCTTCAATATTGTTGAAAGAAAGTCATCATTTACATATAAAAAAAAAGGGTGATAGTTAATCCTTCCAAAGTTTATGTCCTATAGACTATCCTTTAACTTGTGAAAATAAATACCCAAAATAATAATTGA
The DNA here is from genome assembly GCA_009831015.1 of Picea engelmannii. Classification (NCBI taxonomy): domain Eukaryota; kingdom Viridiplantae; phylum Streptophyta; class Pinopsida; order Pinales; family Pinaceae; genus Picea; species Picea engelmannii. The sequence goes on along the minus strand of ML781015.1, from coordinate 630,144 downwards.
TAAAGGAAAACCTTAATCCCATATTGCAATTGGTTTGCTACTATCTAACAAAACTTTATTATTACAACCCTCAATCCAAAAGGAACCTTTATATTTCTTATCTTTTTTAAAATATATTTTCAACAATCCTCAATTATAATAATCCTAAAAATAATTAAATGGTCTAAAGTGGAATGATAATTTATGAAATCATCTTGACCCTTACCTGGCCTATCATGAACTTCAAGCCATGAATTAATCTTTCTTTTCCAATATTAGTCCATACAACTTATCGACATAAGTATTTGTCCTAATAATCATATAATTCAAAGCATTGTTGGTTTTTTTACCATTTTTAAAAATCAAAATAATAATTATATATATATATATTTACTAAGTAGCATAATGTACATAGAAGTAAACAATGAAACATTATCTATATATACAACAACATTATAAGGTGATCATTATGAATAAGTAAGTGTAGATGAAGATTTCGAAGATAATCTCTTCCCTCTATGGTTAAGGTTTATGCTAGATGCAACTTAGTCACACAAAATAGCCATTGTTAAGAAAGAGTTGCTAGGCATCACAAGGTTCTAGTTGAAGAAGAAAGAATTTGTTACTCACCATAGGTCATTGGTGGGAGCTTCTATGAACTAATAAGATACTATCCTCTAAGAACAAGGTTGGTGGTGGGAGCTAAGAAGACCCTAGCTACTGGTCGATGCTAGAGAAGGGTCCCCTGCCATTATTTGTAGGGAATGAGACCGTAAGCAAGTATGAGATATGGTTGTATGGAGAGATAGGTGTTTATCTCTTTGGTTTAGTCCCTAAATCCAAGAAAATTAATTTAACCCCAACAACAATGTATTGTAAAAGGATTGGAAGCCATCCCTCAACTAGATCTTCCATCTCTAGAGCTAAGAAGGAAAGTATTCATTCTATTTGAACAAGCTCTAGTTGGAAAGTTTATAGGTCTTTGGCTTAGTCTGGAAGTTGTGGAAACATAGGTAGCAGAGCAATGGTCCCCCAAGATCAATGGACATGTAATATCATTTTCCTCTGGCCACATTTATTGTATCTTTCTCTTTTTAAATAAGGAAGAGTGGAATCTAATATTCAGATATGGTCCATACTTTATGGGATTATGAAGAATGTATTTATCACCATGGACCCTTGAATTCAATCCAAAGCACAAGATTATAGCATCACCATTTTGGGTTAGATTACCACACCTCCTGCTAATTTTTTGCGATGGTTTATGGTTTATCCCTTAGAGAGATTGTAAAGAAGATGGGCCATTTCATTGACCAAGCCTAACGAAAAGAAAACCTATATTCTTGCGAAAGAATATGTGTGTAGTTTGATTTGGAGAAGGGACTCCCACAATATTTGCAAATCAATTTAGATGGGTGGAGCCACTACCAGGTGCTACATTATGAGAAGATTCCATTCAAGTGTATCACTTGTCATGCTTATTGAAATTTTGATAAAAAAATGTACAAAAATCCAAGAAGATCATGAACTTCTACAAAGAAACAATCAAGGAAGGAACCCAAGTTCAAGATGCCAAAAAATTTCAACTTAAGGGGTCATATAATCCAAATCCATCAAAAGAGGGTTCACCCATGTCATGAAATAATAAATATGAAGTTTGTGGAAACTTAGATGGCTTAGTAAATCCCGAAAAACACAAAAAATGAAGTTGAAGAGGAACCAGTAATGGATCTCAACTTTAGACCTACTCAACCTAATATTGGTACAGACCCATCCCACGAGGATCCAACGACCAATGCCCAAGAAGAAGAGGAAGATGTGTGGAAATAGAGGAGGAAGAAAGGAAAAGCAGAGGAAATAGAGGAGGAAGAAAGGGAAAGCAGAGGAAATAGAGGAGGAAGAAAGGGAAACAAGGACGGAAGAGGAAAAATAAATAGAACCAAAAGTGCAGGTCCATTATGATTCCTCTAAATCCTTCTCTGATGCCAAAATCTAGAGGAAAAATGCTCGAAATCTCTTCCCTCCTCTTACAAGGGGAACATAACCAAATTAGAATTGAATAGCTTATGAGGCAGAAACAAACATTCTCTTGGGATGTTACACAACTCTTGAATTTCCCTTTACTAAAAGGAGGATTATAAAAAACAAGCGATAAATATGCTTTGTTTATGTATTTGTCTCTATAATAAATTTGTAAGAATCTATCCATATACTTAGAAAATTGGCATGAGAAGTCCCTATAGGAAAATTCATCTTCTCTCCCTCTTTTATGAAAGGAGGTGGAAAATATACAAGATACTCAAACAATACTATTTGTAAGCTTGTTGTTATCTATGATAACATCTCTTTTTATAATAAAATACTTTTCAATTTCAATTATTAAAAGAACAAAAAAATGTTAAAATAAATTTATTTTAATGACAGATTTTAAGTAGTAAAATTAATTTTTTTAATCAAATTTAATGTTTTTAAACAAAAAAAAAAAAAACTAATCTAAACTAATAATTAATATTTACATTAAAGTTTTATTAAAGCTTTATTAAAGATTAAAATAAACATTCCCTTTACATTAAACCTATCCTCCACCGAATTCTATAACCACCTTTGACCCCATTGTCATTGTTTTCCCCTTATTAAATCCTTGACCATGCACTAGGGCCCTATGAGAAGGCATTTGCTCCGCTATTAACCCATGAAGCACATAAAGTAATATCATAGTCAGTAAGAAGAAGAAAAAA